>JASSUY010016300.1:1666-14516 GCA_032466535.1 Forpus xanthops | reverse complement strand
TAGAGCCCCCGTTCTGTATAGAGCCCCCCCCGTTCTGTATAGAGCCCCCCCGGGTCTGTTTGGAGCCCCCCCCCATCCATACCCCCCCCGCTCTCCCCTCCCAGCCCCCGTTCCGGATTGAGCCTCTCGGGGGCTTTGGCTGCGGCTCCGCGGGGCGCGTCCGGGCCCGGGATGGGTCGGGAGCCACGTCCCGGTACGGGGGGGGGGAAACGGGCGAGGGCCCCCCCGGTTCCCATGGGATGGAGGGATCAATCCCTGCACCGCACTGCAGTTGGGTGGGAACGAGGGGGGGAAAGGCGGAGTGGGAGGGAGCGGGAGGGGAACCATGGATGGGATAGAGGGAGCGGCCGAACCTGGGAAGGGAATCAAAGGAAAGGGGAGGAATGGGATGGAAAAGGGGAGGAGGAGGGGTGGGAGGAGTGGAGGGGCATCGCCTGAGAATGAGGGATGAGGAAGGGGGGAGAAAATAAAGGAGCAAGAGAAGGAAAGGGGGAGAGGAGGAAGGAAAGGCGCTGGGGACAGCGCCGGGAGCAGGATGAGGCCCCGCTCCGGGTCCCGAAGCCTCTCCAAGGTCCCATCAGCGGCGATGGAAGGTTCCAATTGATGGGAATCACACGGATGGAATCCCCCCCACCCCAGCGCACCCTCTCCAGGCTCCCTTTGGGCTGCAGCCATCGTGGTGCCGGGCAGGATGAGGCCCTGGGGTTCGGGATAGGGCGGCTCAGCTCCTGCTGCTCCCAAAAGTGCCTTTTGGGAGCCAAGGGAGGATTAACAGCCCCCGGGGCGGGAATGGGGCTGGAGGTGGTTAATTGCTGTGAAGAGGAGGATGGGATGGGATGAAAGAGCTCCGCTGCATCCAGGTGCTTCCGACAGCAGCGGGCTCCCGGTGCTCCAAACACATTCCCACAGGGAGCAGAGACCCCCGGGATCAGTTTGGGAAGAGGGAGAACTGTGGGGTGCAGCTCCCGTGGGTCTCAGTGCCCTGTGGGGTTCCCACATGCCCGAGCGAGCATCCTGCATCCCACCGAGCCACGCTGCCCTCCCTGGAGAGGCCTTGGAAAGTCCCGGAGGATTCTCCCCACACACATCAATAGGTCCAGGGAATGTCCCTCCCCCCCCCACGCCACCAGAGCGCTCCCATAGGAAAGGGGCTGCTGGCAGCAGGGGTTGAAGCCGGGTTTGGCTTTACAAGAGCTCAGCCCCCGGGTCACCCAGCAGAGCTTTAGGGCTCCGGGAATGCTCTGATTGTCCATGCATCCGTCCATGCATCCATGCATCCATCCCTCCATCCATCCCTCCATCCATCCGTGCATCCATCCGTGCATCCATCCGTGCATCCATCCATGCATCCATCTGTGCATCCGTCCATGCATCCATCCCTCCATCCATCCATGCATCCATCCCTCCATCCATCCATGCATCCATCCCTCCATCCATCCATGCATCCATCCATGCATCCATTCAAGATCCATCCCTCCATCCATCCATGCATCCATCCATGCATCCATCCATGCATCTGTCCATGCATCCATCCGTGCATCCATCCGTGCATCCATCTGTGCATCCGTCCATGCATCCATCCCTCCATCCATCCTTGCATCCGTCAATGCATCTATCCATGCATCCATCCATGCATCCATCCCTCCATCCATCTGTGCATCCATCCATGCATCCGTCCATGCACCCATCCATGCATCCGTCCATGCATCCATCCCTCCATCCATCCATGCATCCATCCATGCATCTGTCCATGCATCCATCCGTGCATCCATCTGTGCATCCGTCCATGCATCCATCCCTCCATCCATCCATACATCCATCCGTGCATCCATCCATCCATCCATCCATGCATCCATCCATACATCCATCCCTCCATCCATCCATGCATCCATCCGTCCATCTGTCCATGCATCCATCCATGCATCCATCCATACATCCATCCCTCCATCCATCCATGCATCCATCCGTCCATCCGTCCATGCATCCATCCATGCATCCATCCATGCACCCATCCATGCATCCATCCATGCATCCGTCCATGCATCCATCCTTGCATCCATGCATCCATCCCTCCATCCATCCATGCATCCGTCCATGCATCCATACCTCCATCCATCGCCCATCCCCAGAGTTGACCCCACATGGGGCCGTTCATGCGTCACCATCAAATTCCCCTGGGGAGGTGGGACATGGGGCCATCCATGCCTCCATCTCCATTGAGTCACCCTGGGGAGATGGGATGTGGGTCCATCCATGCATCCATCCATTCCCAGTGAGTTGCCTGAGAGATAGGACATGGGTCTATACATGCATCTATCCATCTCCACTGAGCTGCCTTGGGAGATGGGATGTGGGTCCATCCCTCCATCATCCATCCATCCATCATCCGTCATCCATCTATCCATCATCCATCTATCCATCATCCATCCATCCATCCATCCATCCCTCCCTCCCTCCCTCCCTCCATCCATCCATCCCTCCCCACCATGTCACCCCAGGGAGACAGGACATGGGTCGGTCCATCCCTCCATCCCCAGGCACTGGGATATGGGTCCATCCATCCATGCATCCATCACCCATCCATCCATCCATCCATCCATCCATCCATCCATCCATCCCCTCCAGGGACACAGGACATGGGTCGGTCCATCCCTCCATCCCCAGGCACTGGGATATGGGTCCATCCATCCACCCATCCATCTATCCTTCCATCATCCATCCATCATCCATTCATCCATCCATCCATCTATCCTTCCATCCATCCATCCATCCATCCATCCATCCCATCCATCCCCTCCGAGTCACCCCATGGCGATGGGACATGGGTCGGTCCATCCCTCCCTCCCCACGGAGCGATGGGACCAGAGGTTTGGGATACAGAACAGGAGGTGTGGGGCTGCTCCTCCAATCCCCAGCCCAGCACATCCCGATCCGCTCGGACACCAAAGCCAGCACTGCTTAGTTAAAAGGTTTTATTTAACGTTTTAATTTGAGGTAAAATACTTTTGTGTATTTTCTCTTTCAACTTCCATAACAAAATACAGAGCTATCGGATACCCCTGGAAAAAAATATGTATATTATACATATATTTCTCTAACATTACATCATATATATAATATATAGATGCCAACTTTGTGTGGATTTGACTTGTTTTGAAGACTTTCTCGAAAGTGGAACGTCCAAAGGCACTGCACAACGGAGGGGATGGGGAGAGCTTCACACTGGATTGGACAGGGACACCTCCGCTCATCCCTGCGCATCCCAGCCGAAGCATCGGGAGAAGGGATTGAACCCAAGCAAACCCCATCGACCCCCCCCAAAAAAGGTTCTATTTATGAAGTTTCTCCTTAAAAACACTCTAAACCCCCTCCCCCCCCCCAAAAAAAAAAAATCATCATTTGAAGTCTTTAAACAATTCTGATTATTTGCAACCCCAAAGAGAAATAAATCCATTATTAACGTTGGGCTGGAGCCCAAAGACACAACAGAAAGAGCAACAACAACAGAAAAGGACTGGAACCCCCCCAAAAAGAAACCACTTATGGAATAAATAAAGGCAGGGACAAGGCAGCCGCGTTGGGTTAATGCTTCCGCAGAGGGGCTCTTCCTCCTCCTCCGGATCCGGGGGGGTCCCACAGCGGTGGCCCCACTTCGGTGCTCATTGGAGCGTCATTGAGTTCGGCCATGGTGGCTCTCGGTGATCCTGACCCCCCCCCATCCATGGCTCCTTGTCCCGTTCTGAGTCTCTTCGTGAGCCTACAGCTTCTCTAGGACTAAACAAAGCAGAAATGGTTTAAACACGAACATGCTCTTGATTCATTCCTGGAGGGGGGGGGGGGATGTGGAGGTCCCAACTCCCCCCCCATGGGGACCGCCGGGAATCGTTTGGCACATCGGAATATAAGAGAAAGAAAACGCTTCCGTTCTTAATGGCAACCTCCGTTTCTCAGCACCCCCCCGCCCGGGTGAGGCCGTATCCGCTCGGGAGCACCCTGAGCCGGTGGGGACCATGGGGGGGGGTGGGTGTCCCCGTCCCCCCCCCAAAAGCAGAGCCCATCACTGGTCCATTGTCCTGAGAACCTGAGTCCTGTATCCCTGAACGTGGAGCTCCCGGTTTGCAGTGCAATGGCTATGAAGAGAACAACCCCCCCCCTCCCCAAAGCCCCCCCCCCAAAAAAAACCGATTACAAACTCTTTAAAGCCAAACAACAGTTCAACTGAATTCCTTTCTGTGGGTTTCTTATGGAATATTTGGGGATCGGCTCCTCCCCGAGCGGGGGGGACAACGACGATGATGATGTGCATTAACTGATGGGAAAGGCCTCGTGTTTTCATATTCCTGAGTTCACTCCCTGAGCCCCTCTCCAGGGCCGGAGCGAGGGGCTCCTTCCCCTCCTTTTCCTCCTCTCCAGGACATAAATCCAGGGGCCGGTGGGATGCGGAGCTCATTGGGATAACGCTCCCACCTCCGGGTACCACAACCGGCGCTCGGCTCCGCTGAGGCTCACGCGGCCCCATCCCAGAGCGTTTCCATCTCATCCCAACACTCGCACGAGCTTCCTCCTCCAAGAATTCCCAAGTCCTGGGCCTGGGGGATCATGCCCGTGCAGGCCGCTCGCCTACACCAGGGTGAAGAACCGGCTGTGTGCAGCTCGAACCCTGCGGACATCGTCTGTTCCCAAGCTTCCATTTGGGAATCCTTTGGGATTGATGGAGACAAGCGCAGGCTGTAAGGCGGTGCTTCAGTTTCCCAGCCGAAGGAAAGCTGTGCAGGGAAATAGCAGGTTTACAGCAAAAATACAGCGAGATTTACAGCGTGGGCACGGGCTCCGCACCGCGCTCTGCCTTGTTCCAATCCCAAATCCCGGCCTCGGCCAAACGCATCCGGCTCCTGTCCATAGACCCTGCTCGCAGAAAGCGTAGTTAAGGCATGAGTCAAAGTGATATGGGGAACCAAACAAAGGGAATAAGAGTTACCAAAGCTCCTGTCATTCCTTCTCCATGAACTCACCACAATCATTCCAGCGTTAATCTCCCAACTCCACCCATATAATTAGGGGGAAAACCAAACAAAACCCTAGCATACATGTTAATGCGTATATTAAAGGCATTGGGTTATTCCTTTTTTCCCCACCCCATTCCCTTCCCTGAAAGATTATTTTCTGGTAACATTTTCCTCATGGCTTCTGCAGTATTCCAGAAAGGCGAAAAGAACGGCGCCCGCATCCCGAGCTCCGCTCGTTGGGAATGCGCCTCCTTTGCCACCAGCGACCTTCCCTCTCTGTCCTTCCCCACCTATCCCCACTCTGCAGCCGGTGCAGTATTCCCTCATCCCCTTCCCCAAAACCATTAGCTGGCTTCCGAGGCCGGTGCACGGCGCGCGTGGAGCGGGCAGGAATCCTTTCCCACCATCACACCTAGCTCCGGGTGTATATAGGGATAGAGATACGGATATAAAAAGGGAATTAGATGAATCTGGACATTCCTGCTTCTATAAATACCAGAGCACATAGAAAAGAGACCGTGGCTGGAGCTCCTCCAGCCTGGCCGAGGCCTCAACCCCACTGGAGTCCATGCAAGGTCCCGAGGGCACCCGGCTTCCCTCGCCTCTCCCGCTTGGAGCAAGCCATCAACCGCGTCTCACCTGCAGTCCAACAAGGAAAACAAAGACCCCCCCCCACCCCAGGTTCTAGAATGACCCCAAACCAGGCATAGCCCCAGCCCCCCGCCCGCCCCCCACGCTCTGCAACCTTGCTACATAAATA
Source organism: Forpus xanthops (assembly GCA_032466535.1). NCBI lineage: Eukaryota > Metazoa > Chordata > Aves > Psittaciformes > Psittacidae > Forpus > Forpus xanthops. The sequence goes on along the minus strand of JASSUY010016300.1, from coordinate 8,750 downwards.
CACGGCTGGTTCCGGCGCTCAGCCCCACTTTAGGTGTCAGCGGTGGCCGTGGGGCCCACACCGAGCTGTGGGGTGCCCGGCGCCCCGGTCCAGTGCACGCGGCCGTTGTGACGCTCCTCGGGGACATCCGCTTGGCGGTCCCCATTCCAACGGCGTTTGAGACGCAGCTTGGGAGGCATCAGAGCATCCTCCCTCTTCTCCTGCGAGCCCGCTTCCTCGCGTTGGGGCTTCTCCCCACTGCCCTCGCCATGCTCGGGGGGCTCTTCGGTTGGGGTGGGGGGCACTGGGTGCCACGATGGGGCAGCCGGTCTGGCAAACACGGGGCTCTTCTCCTCCTCCAGCACACTGGGGCCTTCCTCTCTGTCATTCTTGTCTTTCCCTTTGGGTGCTGGCTCCTCCGGCTCGGCCTCCTTCTCCATCGCTGGTTCCACCTTGACCCTGGGAGGAGCAGGAGGGACCTGTGGGGCCGGTGGTTCCTCGGCACTTTCCAGTCTCTCTCTGTTCTTGCGCCCCACGGGAGGAGGTTGCAGCTTGATGGGGAACTGGGGCTGCTCCTCCACGGGCATTTGGCACTGTAGTGGTGGCACCATGAGCGGATAGCGGGGGAAAGTCCGCGGGCTCAGGTGGTAGTTGAAGACGGAGCAGGCCTGGGAGTGCAGGTAGTGTTTCATCTCCTCGGGGTTGAAAGAGAAGCAGCTGCTACCTGTGAAAGGGCTGAGCCCCGGGGAAGGGCTGTAGGAGAACAGAGTGGGGGTCAGGGATAACGCCGGAGAGATGGGAACGTTGAGGACCCCTCCGCGCCCCGGCAGAGGGGACACAGCGAAGGGGCTGTGAGGATCCGGATAGATGCCAGGCCTGGTGAAGAGCGGGAGCATGATGTCTGGCTTGCGTTTCTGGTGGTTGACACTCCCGGGACCCACAGCTGTGCGGGAGCCCATGAGATCCACCCCACGGCGCCAATCCGAAGAGCCATCCTCCAGCTCTGGCATGTCCGGCTTCCTCTCGCTGCCGTCCCCAAGCCCTTCGGGGTTGGATGGGACCAAGGAGCCCCCGGAGAAGCGGCTGGGTTGAGCATCTTCAGTGGGAGAGTGGCTGTCGAGCGGTGGGAAGTGGAAGCGGGATGAGGCGGTGGGGACAGGAGGAGCGCTCTGCGGCACAACGCCTGCGACAGGGAAAGGCAAAGAGAGAGCAAGGCAAAGAGTTAAGAGCGAGGAGGGAGTTAAGTCCCAGCCAAGGAGCTGCTTTTTGGGCTGTGCCCGCAGGCGGTTGGAAGGGTTACACACAAACACCATCAACACAGCGGAGAAGGGGTTGGGAGGTGCCTTCCCCATCTGCTCCAACCTCTGCCCACCACCAAGGGGAAGCAGCTCCTGCCTGCCCCACCGGAGGGTTTGGAACCCTGCGGTGCCACCGAAGTCCCTTCCACGTCCCGACCCTCCCCATCACCACGTGTCAGCAATGGGCTCAACCTCAAGCGCTCGGGGCTGACTCAAAGTCACTGATGTTAGCTTGGCTGGGCTGCTCTTCCTGCACCAGCTCTCACTGCCTCCTCTCACAGCAGCCCAGCTCCAGCTCGCTCGTGCCACAACAAGCCACGTCAAGGCAAACTTCTCACCTCCCCAACTCGCCCATTGCTTCTCCTTTCCCTTCCAAAGCACAGGCGAGAGCAGAAACTCCACTGCAGTGCCCCCAAAGCAGGTTTGCTCTCCCAGCCCCCAGCCCCAGCCCAGAAGGGAAGAAAACAGGTTGTAATTAGACAAGTGCATTCCAGTTCTCCAAACTTCTTTTTTTAAATGCATGCCCCAGAGATAGGAGGGAGTGGCTGCAAACAGGGAAAAGGAACAGCACTGAGCAATACTGAGCTGGAACTGCCCAGACTCGTTGCTGCAAGTAATTATAGATCTGCAGCTCAGCTTCATACTACATCTTTACACCCCCGTGCTTTGGCTGAGGCCTCCTGGCGAGCACATTTCCTTCTCTCCGCTGCCATGAAGGTGAAGCACAACGCCTCGATGAGTGCTGCTCTTCTCCCAAACCCCAGGTTTGGGGTTGGGGTCTGCTTAGAAGACAATACCTTGAAAGCATCGGTCCTATAGGGAGCCCCCAGGGTTGGGGAGGGCTGCGGGGAGCTCCAAGCGCCGCGGTGGGAGGCAGGAGCTGCACGAGCACAGGGAGGAGACAAGCTCTTGCCCACACGTAACCTGTTCTGCTCAGCCGCGGGGTTTCGGAGGCAACTTCCAATCCCTGCTTTCCCCTTTGCTCTCCCTGCCAGACGGAGCCCCTGGGGCACTGTTAGGGAGGTGAGAACCAAGCACAGGAGGGCTCAGGCGCCTCTGCTTTGCTGGGGAGAGGTTGTCTTGGGCCTCGTAGTGAATTCCAGAAGGGGCTCTTTGCATGGAGGCAATGGCTGCTGATGGCTCTGGATGTGAGGTGACCTCAAATCACTGCAGCTGTACAAATCCAGCTATGGAGGGGGACACAACGCCATCAAGGACCTCCAAGAAACCCAGAGAGGGGCTGTGGACAAGGGACAGAGGGACAGGACAAGGGAATGGCTTTAACTGCCAGAGGGAGGCTGAGATGAGCTCTGGGGCAGAAGCTCTTCGCTGTGAGGGTGCTGAGCGCTGGCACAGGGTGCCCAGAGGCACTGTGCCTGCCCCATCCCTGCAGTGCTCAAGGCCAGGCTGGACATGGGCTTGGAGCACTGTGTTCCAGTGGAAGGGGTCCCTGCCCATGGCAGGAGGTTGGAAGTGAACAATCTTTAAGCTCCATTCCAACCCAAACCATTCCATGATCCTATGAAAAAGGGTCCTGCAAACAAAGGACCCTCTTCCAGACAAACCACAGCACTGCTGCTGACTTGGGGACAGAGCCAGAGCGATCTCCTGCTCCTGGCAAGAGACTCAAAGGCCTTTTAGAAGGGAACGCTCCATTCCCAAAGCCTTTTTCGCTCTCCTGCCCTGCTCCGCTCTAGGGAGCAGCCAGGACTAGCTGTGATTTTAGTCAAACCCGGGCGAGTTACTGCTCTGCTCTGGCAACTGCTCTGTGCTGGCTACCGTGTCCCCGTCAGCTCCAGCTGGGAAGCTGGGAAAGAGAAGTCCCTTTGGCTCGCAAAGGAGCAGAACCGGAGCAAACAAGCTCTGCAGAAGCAGGGAGGAGAGTAAACTGCTGCTAAGCTGTGAACTCACTGACAGTGTTCCCTCCCCGTGCACCTCTAAGCTCCTTGTCGAGAAGGGTCACATTTATATGGCACCATAAAGCTGGGTTGCAAGCATGTGAGTGAGGCCAGGGCCCTGCCACAGGGCTAAACCCCTCTTATCCCAAGGACGCCCACCCTCCGCCAAAGCAAAGCAAACCCTTGGCACTCATAAAGCTCCAAGAGGAAACCCAAATGCCTCCAAATCACCCCCAAAGATGACCATAGCTCCATCTGTAACAACCCCAAAGGGAAGAGTGCTCCAGATAAGGCTTTATCAAGAGCCAGCCATGCCCACCACAGCCACGCTGATTGCTCCAGCGGGCTTCCAAGCACAGGAGGTGACTGATGGGGATCAGCCTTGGCCCCCCCCACTCACCATTAGGCCGAATGTTAATGAAGGGGTAGTTGGGCATCACCAGCTTGTTGAAGTTGAACTTGTAGGTGAACCTTTTGCCTTTTGTCTTGTGGAGAATCCTCTTGTTGTAATAGTATCTGTGAAGGAGAGTTGAAGGGATCAATCAAAGCCATGATTTGGTTAAAGGCCTCGTTTCTGTCAGGGCCATCAACGTCCTCCTCTGATGTACCCAAAGCTGCCCCAGAATTTGATGTTATTAATCCAAGGAACCATCAGTCGAGTGGGATTTTTCCAGCCACCACCCACTCCTGCACAACACATTCTTCAGTTGGAGCCTCCAAACCATCTCACCAGGCATCATGTTCCTTAGAACACGTGGGGAGAGTGAAACCCTCAAGAGACGTGAAAGCTGAACACCCCAAGCCTGGACATGTTCTCAGCCCTGTCCAAACCAGGACCACAGCCATGGGCTGGGGGGTCTCTATATGCATCCCACTGCCTCTGCCTCCGTTTCCATTTGCGTAAGGGCCTCCCAGCCCTGTGGCTGCCAAGGAAAGCTCTGGGATACGGAGCAGGAAAGGGAAAATCAAATGAAGCTGTGCTCAGACTTTGAACCTGGAAGAAGAGAACGTGCACCCAAGCTGGGCTGTAACAGAACTCAGGGCAAGGAAGGAGCTGAGTGAAAGGGACCAAGTCCCCCTGGCTTGGGGCTTGTTTGTGCCATCAAAGCCCGGGGTATCCTAACTCTGCTCCCTTCTGCTCAACCATTGGATGACAAACACTCCATGGCCTTCCCAGGCAGGGAATGGGAGCCTCTGGGATCACCAGCTCCCTTCCTCCCCTCCAGAGCTCAGAGGCAGTGGGTCTAATCCCCACCGCAGCCTCCTCCCCACTTACACCCCCACTGTTTGTCCTCAGCCTCCTCCTCCTGGTATCCAAACAAAGGTGTTGCACGGGGATCATCCTGGCTTTAGGAGGCTCAGGTACACACAGGGCCTGTTGCCACAGTGCCACCAAGCACAGAGCTGCTCCTGCTGCCACCCACAGCACCGGGATGCCAGGACATGAGGAGGGCTGGAAGCTGGAGCCTGTGTTCCATCCCAGCACCACTTAGAGCCTTGGTGCTGTTCAGTTTATTGTTTCCTTCCTGTTCCAGAACCCGACTCTTGTGTTTGCTGCCTTGTTTGTCTTTGGCAGCTCCACCCAGGAGGTATCAGAGGGCGTAAGGCAGCGAAGTCCATGTCATGGACTGATAATGCCCAGAGCTGTCAGGAAGGCAGTCTCAAAATCCTGGGATACTTCAGGAGCTCGGGAGAGTTTTCCACTGTTTTCACATCAGAGAGTGGGAAAACCAAACACCACTCTGGAAGGGGTTAAAGGAGGCTTTGGAGTGTGAAGTGAGGAGCACTCACACAAGGGGATGCTGGGGGGTGTCCTGGCACATGGGAAACACCATTCTCAGCCCTGGCCTTGGGAATGGCTCTGCCTTGCACTGTTTAGGGGCAAAGAGGTGAGTACCAAGGATGCTGGAAAGGGGAGCTGCTTTCTCTGAACATGATATGATAGTGGAGCAACACCTCGGGCCTCCTCCATGCTCAAGCCAGCAGCCAGGGAAGCTGGGAAGAGGGAAAAGCTTCCCGGAAGGAAAGCATCCAGGTGATGACAATCCGAAACCAGAGTGTGAATGCACAGCACCCGCAGGAGGTGATGAGGTGAACTCTGCATGGGGTGTCCATCCCAGCCCCAAAACGGGATACAAACCTCCCAAAACCACAAGGGATGGGATAGCTGCAGTCAGTTGTCCAAGTGAGGATGGAGGGAGAGCATGGTGCTGCCCTATGGAATGGGTTGGGTTGGAAGGGACCTTAAGGCTCATCTAAAGCCATGGACCCCTTCCATAGCCCCATCCTGGAGCACTTCCAGGGCTCAGGAAGCCGCCGCTCACCTCAGTGCCCGGCTCAGTTTGTCGTAGTTCATTTGGGGTTTGCATTTCCTGCGCCCCCAGAGCCGGGCCACCTCGTCAGGGTCCTTGATGACGAACTCCCCGTACTCGCCCTGCTGCCAGGCGATGACGTGGCGGAATTCCTCCTTCTGCAGCAGCTCCAGGATGAAATGCCAGAGCTGGATCTGCCGGGAGCCGCCACTGCGAGCCCAGGCGGGGGCAGCGAGCGCTGCGGAGGAGCGGGCATCCTCAGGGACACGGGGGCATCAGGGAGGGAATGGGGGGACCCCATGGCTCTGCCCCATGGCTCTGCCCCATGGCTCGGTGCTCACCTGGGAGCCAGCAGGAGCCGGGCAGCGCCGGGAACGGGCAAAGCCGCTGCATCCTGCGGGACAGAGGAGGCTGCGGGGAGCATCCGAGCACGGGAGGAGCCCGGGATGTAGCCGGTAACAGGGAAGGACCAGGGATGCACTCATCATTGGGGATGCACACAGCAGCAGCCGGTAACAGGGAAGGACCAGGGATGCACTCATCATTAGGGATGCACCCAGCAGCAGGGATGAACCCAGCAACTGGGATGCTCCCATCATCAGGGATGAACCCAGTAACTGGGATGCTCCCATCATCAGGGATGCACCCAGTAACTGGGATGCACCCAGCAGCAGGGATGAACCCAGTAACTGGGATGCTCCCATCATCAGGGATGCACCCATCATCTGGGATGCACCCAGCAGCAGGGATGCTCCCATCATAAGGGATGCAGCCAGCAACTGGGATGCACCCAGTAACCGGAATGCTCCCATCATCATGGATGTACCCAGCAACTGAGATGCACCCATCATCAGGGATGCACACAGCAACTGGGATGCACCCAGTAACCAGGATGCTCCCATCATCAGGGATGCACCCAGCAACTGAGATTCACCCACCAACTGGAATGCATCCAGCAGCAGGGATGCTCCCATCATAAGGGATGCAGCCAGCAACTGGGATGCACCCAGCAACCAGGATGCACCCATCATCAGGGATGCATCCAGCAGCAGGGATGCATCCAGCAATCGGGATGCTCCCATCATCAGGGATGCACCCAGTAACTGGGATGCACCCACCATGAGGAATGCATTCAGCAACCAAGATGCACTTCGTAACTGGGATGCATCCAGCCCCTGGGATGCACCCAGTAACCGGGATACTCCCACCATCAGGGATGCATCCTGTACTTGGGATGCAGTCAGCATGAACCCAGCACTCGGGATAGACCCAGCACTCAGCATGCCCCCAGGATGCACTCAGCACCCAAGATGCTCCCACCATCAGGGATGCACGCAGCAACCGGGATGCAACTGGGATGCACCCAGTAACTGGGATACACCGAGGATGCACTGAGGATGCACCCAGTCACTGGGATACACCGAGGATGCACCGAGGATGCACTGAGGATGCACCCAGTAACTGGGATGCACCGAGGATGCACCGAGGATGCACCCAGTAACTGGGATACACCGAGGATGCACCGAGGATGCACTGAGGATGCACCCAGTCACTGGGATACACCGAGGATGCACCGAGGATGCACTGAGGATGCACC
>JASSUY010016299.1:0-12635 GCA_032466535.1 Forpus xanthops | reverse complement strand
TTTAGATTGGATCTGAGGAAGAAATTCTTTACTGTAAGGGTGTTGAGGCACTGGAATGGGTTGCCCAGGGAAGTTGTCAATGCTCCATCACTGGCAGTATTCAAGGCTGGGTTGGACATAGCCTTGGGTGGCATGTTTCAGTGGGAGGTGTCCCTGCCCATAGCAGGGGGGCTGGAACTAGATGATCTTAAGGTCCTTTCCAACCCTAACTGTTCTATGATTCATAAATGGATTAAAATGAGTGTTCATATTAAAGCTATATTTGCCAAAATGATCAGTCTGAAGTGAGTGCATTAGATTTTAAAAAAAAATGTGCTGTCATTCAAAAATAACATTTTACCATACCTTGATTAATTTGCTCCCAGAATCTCACACTTTATCCTTCATAAAGACAAACAACCACTAGCAGTTCCTAAAAACAAAGCATACAAAGCACACTAGTAGAATACGTGCCGATGTAGACAAGTGAGTTTTCTTGCTGTAGGGAGACCCAGGCAGGAGACATTGTTCAATACATCAGAACATTTAGAAATTTTTATAACCATGTTCAAATGCTGTTCTATGAAATTACATGAAATAAGATTGTCTGAAAATACATGCCTTCAGAAACTGAACTGAGCTTGCTAAAATGTTGCATTTTTGTTCTTTACTGCACGAAAGATGAAAGGTCTGTGGCTTTTACAGGAATGCATTGCACACTTTCAAACCGGCAACCCATAGTCCAACTGGGAAGTCTTACATCAATTAAGACAAGTTGGCTTTCAGATTTTATCACTATTGTTAAACATACAGAAAATCTTGGCAGAATTAAAACCAGTACATCGGGAATTGTTCAGCTCATAACATTTTAGAACACATGCAAAAACATTCAAATGTTATTAAAACAGAATAACCAAACAAAAAGAGGAAACACTGTAACACAAAGAAGGACGTAAAGAGCTCAATACAAATGCAAAATGGCTTAAGATTTAACCAAAGAATTTGGAAATCCTTTGAGATATGAAAGCTGGTTTTCGTAAGGAGAATAGAAAATAGGGGAAAAGTTTGCAGAAAGTTGACAAAAAAGAAGAAGATATAGTGGTCAAAGTCATTTTTAACCTACGAGGGGAAGGAACAGTCTGTAACTGCAATAAAGTGGCACAATGTTATGTTTCAGGAGAATAAGGCTTGATAAATACACTTGTGAAAAAGCTGAAATAGCGGTGATGTGGCAGAGCTGTTTTGCATCATTTCTCCATTAGCTGAAAGACAAATACATAAGATAGCAATCTGGTAGGCCAGACCTAATAGAAAGTAATACTGGTCATTCAAAATTGATATAATGTGACTGTTTCCAAAACTGTGCTGCTGGAGAAAAATATTGAAGTAACTACTTCCAACATGTTCCATTTTTTACCTTGAGATTCCTCATGAGGCAGGAGCACATTTCTATTTACCCCCAGAATTTTAGAATATCAGGTGATGAAAATATTTCTTGCAAGTTCCCATAAAGTTATATCTCTTTGTTTTATTTCTTGGACTACCTAAGTATTTCTTGAGAGGTTAATTGTTTCTCTCCCTTCAGTCTAAAAGGTCTAAATCATAGAACAACTGAGGTTTGAATGGGCCTCCTCCCAGAACCAAGGTCATGCTCTCTGGCCTGTATTTCCCTGAATTTTTCTTCTTGCCTTTACAGAAGAACAGCAGGCGATAATGGTTCAAGAAGTGGACCATCACTGAAAGAATACATTTTAAAGATAAGGCTAATCACTGGAGGAATATCTTGACAGCTACAGTTTGAGTCATTACTTGACAAGTGCAAGTCCACATCTGACACAGGCAACTACTTTTTAATGTAAAGTTAGCATCAATACAGTTAACAATAATTTACAAGAGACAATTCTTTGGTACACATTCTGGCTATTCTGATTTCATTCTCAAGCACTGTCCACTCTCTTTGTGTACACAGAGTTCAGCTGCTTGGTGTTAGGCTAGATGTTTCCTTAAAGGACCCAAGGATCCTTGAGTACAGTAATATGCGTGATTGTTGTGATAAGAAATCTGCTTGTAGACATAAAAATTAGGTGCTAATCGATAAACCAAATAAAATGCCCTTAGAATACCTTGTTTACCTCTGAACTTTCATTAGAACTCACAGGTTTCAAAGCTGCCAAATAAAATCCTCCTTCCTGCTTATGGATTTTCTTTAAATGGTTCTGGTACCAAAACACACCAGGGGAAACATTTAGTTAATTTGCAGTGTTAAGTCACTTTGTTTCCATAAAGTGCTGTTAAAAATATTGAACAAAACAAAACCAAACAGTAAGTTATCACAGTACTGAATGCTAGATTAGCAAAAACTTGTGTAAAAACCAACCTTGCTTCTGCTGGTAGCACAGGTTTCTGGGCTGACTACTGTGCCTACTCAGGACATTTAACATAAGTCATTTCCCTTCATATTATATATTCAATTATACCTCAATCACAGTATCTGGAGAGATATTTTATTTTGAAGTATGGCCAGAAATGGTGTTATCTGCCTTATACCTAATAATGTAACAATGAGAATACCAGTTAAGATTATTGGAGATCTGAGTACTGGAACAAAGAAGCATGGAATACAGGAACTAGTTTCCAAGTTTGCTGAATAAATTTGCATGGTATCTGGTAATTCTTTCCTCACTGTTGTTGAAGTCAAATCATCACGAGGTGAAGAATATATGTTTTATGGAAATAGAAAAAGAAATTGAAAGAGCAGTCAATGACAAGGATAAAATCCTGTGGGAAGCTATGATTATCCATATTTTCATAATTTTTCACTAATTTGTATATGTTTCTTCTAGAGAGGAAAGAAAAAAGGGGGGGATTTGAAATATGTGGGCAGCAGCATGACTGGATCATGATCTAGGATCTTAGCTCCGCTACCAGCAAAGCAGTTCATCAACGAACTACTATTTCTCTATGCACAGTGTTTCAGTTTCATCAGGAAGGATAGAAAACATCACCATCACAATTAAGGGCTTTCTTTGTGACTGTGGTAACTTGCTAGAGGTGAGCCGAGGGACTCTGACACTTCATTATAAGGCAGCTGTAAGCCCCATTCTCCATCATCTTTAGCAAGTTCTTTCACAGCCAGCAAGTTTTGAATTTCTCCTGTTACTTCATCATGAACTTAGAAGATTTGGTTATAAACTTCAGAGGAAGGAGAGATGTTTCTGGATCCCAGCAATCCTGATGTTATTCGTATATTCTGAGTACCACTGTTTCCTATTGACTGCCTTTACAGAATATGCAAGTGATCTCCCAGATGTGTGTTACGGTATGAAAAATTGCGAATGATTCTCCACATCTCAGTAAAGTAATCCCCTCTTCCAATTAACTCTTTAAGCCCAGGTGTTTAGTATCTGGGCATCATAATATCTAAGCTATATTATACAGTTGCCTAATTTGTCTACCTGGTGCTGTCTGACGTGACGTATGTATCTAAAAACATAAACACGGAACCAATCTAGGAGACGCAGGTACTGCAAGAAACTGTTTTTCTTCTAAGACACCAGCTGGTAACAAAGGATATCAAATTGCACTAAATGTTTATGTTTAGGGATTGTACTCAGTCCAGAGGATGTGCTTCAGTCCACAAGTTAAAGAAAACTTTATGTCCACATGTAGGTACTTTTATATAAGCAAGTTTGGTCAACTTTTCTGTTCACCCTGAACTAAAAATATACATCTCCATTTGATCAGCTGATTTGCTCTCAAATCCATTCTTCATATCTGTCAGGACAATAATGGGAGGCCTGAGACCAAACTCATGATAAGATAACTAGGTTAGGGATTTTAATATGGAATCTTATACCTTACAGAGACATTACAGCTACTTTTAAATTTTCTGAGACAGCCACATAAGGCTGTTAGATTTGGCATAGATTCTGTAGAAAAACTTTCTCAGGAGGGATGTGCTGATATACCTCAAAAATTGTTGAATGCTTTTGTGTGACAACCACATTAGGTCCCCAGATACGCACATCTGAAATTCTTACCATAGTCATAGCCAGACACTCCTAGAGATTTATTAATCTGCTGTATTTTAGAGGGCAATGTCTGGATGAGATTAATTATGTCTATGTTTATTTGAAAAAGTGAAATGGAAGATAACTACGTTTTTTGTTAGATATATTCCCTCTTAGCTTAGGAAGCCTGGAGTCAACCACCAAAGGCATCTCTGAAATTCACTACTACCAGTATTACTAATGTTAATTATTAAAATCAAACCCAAGCCTTTTAATTTTTCTTGAGTTAAATTCCCAACATAAATTTAGATAAAGAATAATTTCTGTATGGTCATAGGTTGGCTAATTATCTAATTTTTCTTAATTTATTTTTTAAAATGAAATACAAAGGAAGTTGCAATATCACAGCCATACTTAAGATCAAGATTATTCAAGTAGTCAGTCTGCACAGCTAATCAATCCATACAAGCATCTAATGCTGATGCAGGTAGGAAGATAATGACTTTAATTGCACGCCAAGACAATCATCAGATATATAATCATCACCAATTTATTGTTCAGCTTCACAAAATGAAAAACTTCTGAATCTGTCTTTAATGGAGACACGTACCTCTTTAGAACCTCCTGGATATATTTCATTCTTCCAGCTACTACATAAAAGGTTTGACTTTAATTGAAATTAAAGATTAATTTCGCATGCCCTATTCTGTACCTTCACAATGTCAATTTCAGCATGTTAACACTAGCAAAGGTTGCAGTGCACTGAATTCTTGGCATAAGGAAATAGCAACAAGTAAACACTTTTGTTTTTATTTAGCATGTATTTTTCATAATTTGGCAGATTTGCCATTTTGGTTTGTTTGTTGTCTGTAGGTTCTTGTTTGTCTTTTTTTTTTTAGGGTAGGGGTGGGAAGTTGGCCACAAAAAACTGCAGCAAAACCAGAACTGTAACAGTTTCAAAAGCTTAAGAGCCTTTGCTACATTACCCTTTGTAAAATTATTAAAAAAAAAAAAAAAAAAAAAAAGCAAACATATACTGAACTAATAACTTTGCCACTTTGTCTTGTAAGGCAGTTCATTCCAAGGACAGTCTGATCCAGTAAAAAAGCATACTTCTGCCTAAAGACGCAGAAAAGTGATAACAGTATAGTTACCCTTACATCAAGAATCATTACTCTTGCAGTTGCCAAAATAGGAACCTGGTTTTTCTACATTAGGAGATGTGGCCAATAACAAGTTGAATAAAGGACACTGAATGCCAGAGTCTCAGTGCCTGAAAATCATTACAGATAGTGCTAATGAAAAGAGAAGACCTGTAAAGTCATCATTTTCAAAAGTGCTGCCTGTCTGTAATAACAAGTAAATTTTCTGTAGCACTTTTATTATTTAATAGTGAAATATTTAATAGAAATGTTAAATTTGTGGAATCAGAAGAATAACGTAAACAGTAGATAACCAAGTAACTTACCATATAATTTATGTATTGGGATTTCAAATATTTCACTAACAAAAAATTTAAAAGGCACACAATGCCCAAAGATCCTTTTGTATACCTGACTGGAGTCCAAAATGTTAAATTGCAATTACAAAATTGATTTGCAAAGATTTTTATCCTTAAACAATTTGAAAACAAAGTTTAATTACTTTTCTAAGTAGGCGAATAACCTTTTACCTTCAACGTTTGCTTTTAAATCCACAGGAAGCCAACACATCCTATCAGTTTGTGGTAAGTTCTGAGAAAAAAAAAAAAAAAAAAAAAAAATATATCTATCTATCTATCTCCTACTTTGTAAGTACCATTTAATGCTATTTCCATTTCTCATAAAATCCACTTATTCCTCCTGTTTATTTAAAGAAATTCATTTTTTTTTTTGGTTGTCTGGCAGCAGTTTTGGGCAGTTTTGGGCAGTTTTTCTATTCCCAACTTAAACTACTCCTAACTCTGATGAAGGCCTATGTTTGTTTGCTTCAGGTATTATTGACAATAAAATAAAATACTATCTGCTTCCAGATGCTGTCTCCAAAGGAGAAAAACAGAAACAGCCTTTTCTAGGAAAAGACATCAACATTTCTGAAACTGGGTATCATTTAGAAGGTATTAGATCGCAAGTAGAAGAAAGAGGCTTTAGGGAAGGAAAGAATTATCATAAACTTGATAAATCTATGAACCGAAATTCTCAAAGAAGTTATACCAATTTGGAATAAAGAATGCAGTTCTTCACATAAAACTCTGTTAGATTAGTATGGCCAGAAAATTGAACTGTCCTAAAGCTACTATGAAAATGGGTATGAAGTAGGCTTTGTAGGAAACAAGGCATGACAAAGCTTGATAACAGATAATGGGACAGCTAGGTTCCAGTCTCCCATCAACAGCACATGTAAAAAAACTCAACACTATCGAGATAGTGCTTAGCAGCCCAGAATACTAATATAGATGTCTAAGGAAAGTCAGTGTCTTTGAACAATATTTGGACTAATGATACGATGCCCCAGTATAAATAATAATAATAATAATTATAATAATTATAATACTAATAATAATTATTATTCTTTAGAATATTATTACATTTCTGTTAATGCAGTTAAAGAAATTGCTTCTAAAAAAATCCATTAAGATTTCTATTTTTACTTTTAAAGTTGTCCTGCCACAACATATTTGCATGCATTTAATAGCTTGAATATTATAATTGTGAGCTAAATTACAGTAATATTTGAAAAACTGGATTCTAAACCATAGCTTGCTAATAACTTGTAAGGATATTGGAGTTTCTTTTACCAGATACTACCTTTTGTTCCATTATATCACTACAGTGATGATTATACCTTTCCTGAATACCAGCAAATCGTGAAGTTAGTTCTACCGAACTTTGAAAATTAATAATCCTTTTATGGATTATTATTTTTATTCCTATTAAGTGGCCTTAACATGGTTTAGCTTAATTTTCAAATTAGATGAAATTAAATAATATTATGTTTACTCTTAAACTAAATGAGAATACCCACATAAAGATCTTATGTAACTTAGTTTCACAATATCATTACCACAGTTTCTGTGCATATACAGCCTTATTTTCAAGGTCACTTTTGGCTGTTAGTAGTGGTGGTCATTTACCCTTTCTTTTTACTTTTTAAGTTAGGGAATTTGACAAATTCATCTGTAAAAGTGGTGAAGATAATTGAAACTTTAAAGGTAAAAAGCTATCAAGTAACCAGAAACTCATGTAAAGTTTGTCCTTGGTGTCAGTGCCAGCTGCTCATTATGAATATATCCAGTAATGTTAAAATGAAGAAAGGGAGTTCTCAAATTACAAAAAATATAATCTTATTCAGAGTTGAGGATATCATTACTGGAGTTTGAGAATAATTTTAAAATGTAAATTACATGTAAAACTGCAGCAATCTTTAGTGAACCATGAGGATGATCTTTCTTTAAGCTTTTTTGACAGTTCTGTAATGGCTCTTAATGGGGGTCCTCCTTTCTAAGGGGAAAGCTTTCAATTTGCTCTTGAAATTCAAGGGGTCCCTGTCAGCTCATTCCTTTAGCCTGCTGAGGCTACCTTAAATGGCAGCCCTGTCCTCCAGTGTATTTACTGATCACCCCAACAGTACGCATCTTAAAGCTTGTGATGTTCTTACAAATAGTCTCTGATAATTTGCAGTGTGAAATGATAATCAGTTTTCACACATCTTGTTCTGAAATCTTAGGGATATTCTCACTCAGAGGAGAACTTTCTCATCTGAGAATTGTCCTACCTTACATTTATATGCATATTTAAGAGTAAGTAAAGTTGTAGATTTACACCTGTACACAATTCTGCAAAATCATTGTAGAAGTGTTGCCTGTTCCCATTATGTAATCATTCTCTGTAAATAATAGTATCATCGTCCAGAGCTTTCACGTACAGAAATATTTCTCTGGCCATTCTAAAACCTTCTGGATGAATGCTCATGAATTTCTTTGTTGAATGCTCTTTACTGGTGGATTTCCCATATAACACTGAATGAATAATGAATCTGAGGATTTATTAAGTATTTTTCAAAATGGAACGATGTAATGTTCTAAAATGCATTCAGTACATTATGTGAAGATACTAAAATTACAAGATGAAAAGGGACAGAAATAATATAACTTCTCATTCACTGCAGAGTAGACACATGAAACCAGAAACTTTCAGTATCATACTTACGAATTTGAACTGAACACAGAAATGTAGAAATGTGTTAGTTACTCAAGGGTGGTGTGTTTTCCATATATCTTGCATTGCATGAGGAATTTGCAAGACTTAAATGCCATCTGAATACTAATCTTGAAGTATGATTATCTCATTTCCACAGATTACAGAAGAATTATGAGGCTAAACTCATTGAAACCAGTGGAGCATCTGCTAAATTCTGTTTTTCAGAATTATACTTAACCAAGTGTGACATCAGGACAGTAGTGGCCATTGTATGTAGAATATTAGCAATGAGGCTTGGAGAAGTCAGCCCATGGAATCTGAAGAGTCACTCTGGCTCAAATGGACCTTAGTAGCTCATCTGGTATTGAAAACATCTGGGGAAGACCTAAGGGTAGTAAATTACACAGAGCTAAAGTAACAGTTTTCAAGCAAAAATTAAGACTTATAAAACTTTGGTCTGTAAGGCATGGAAAATTCTAAAAATTATTCTTGACAGTAGTCAGTTCCAAAATTAAGTTTGAAAGAATTCTAGAGAGACCATTCGCCACATAGTAGCTATGTGCCTGTATGTGCTTACAGAAAGAAAACTAAAGAAAAGGGAGAGTAGGGGCAGGAAGAAAGAAAAATTACCAGTCTTTAGTCTCCTGAAGCTCCTGAGATTCAGTTTAGGACTATGGATAATATCAATCTTCACAGGTTAAGGTATCATACATACATTATACTAAATGTATTTAATATTTCTACTGTTGTAATTCATTTGCCATTATGCATTACATGCTAGATACCATCCAAATGTGGCATTGACTTCACTGATGTGGCCTTAGCTTTTTTTTAAGAAACATTATTACTCAGGGAGGAAGGGGATAGTAGAAACAAATGAGAAAAAGTCAAATTAGTATACAGCACATAAAAGAAAATACTTTTGAATTATGTAAGAGTACCACAATTATTTTACTATGACAAGTTATTGAACGCCTCTTCCAATATCCAGCAAAGCTTTTTTTTTTTCCCTCTCTTGTTTTACAGTTCAAAAGCTGACTACATATTAATATGTATTCATTTAATAGTATATTCCACCATTTCTCAGTGAATTCAACAGTTTATTTGTGGTAAGTTTTAACCAGGTCTCCAGTTCTAACGGGCTGTGCACCAGTTAGAACAGGAGTATAAATTATAGTTTTGTATGTGTGGGAGCATATACCAGGACACTTCCTCAATGTCAGGTGCATTGGAGGGCTGTCAGGAGCAGCAGGGGGACAGATAAAGCTGAAAAGGGGGTGGCAGTAACCTCCCCCATGGTGCAGGGAGCAGGAGGGGAACAAAGGTGTGTGCAAGTGTGTACATATATATATGTACATGTGCATAAGTGTGTAGAAAAGTTCTTAGTATTATAGGATTTTTTGTTAATTGCAGGCATATATTTATACTTGGAACTATTTAGTATAGTGTTTTATCTGCTGGGTGGTTGATAATGATCCTGAATGCATGATGTTCAGTGATTGCCAGTTAGTTACATAATGTTGAAAAAATCCTAAGCTCTATATATAGAAGCAGCTGGAAAATTGCATTTAATTTTATGTGTATACACACTCACAAATCCTGAGAAAACACTGAAAATTTCAAGAACTTGGGAGTTTATCTAGTTCATCTCACTGAAACAGATGACATTCTTCTGAATGACAAAATCAACTTGTCCTGGGTTCAGCAGTAGCTGTCATTTTTTTCTCCTTCTTAGTAGCTGGTACAGTGCTGTGTTTTTGACTTTTGGCCTAGGAACAACGATGATAACACCAATCTTTTTAGTTACTGCTCAGATGTTTAGTCTGACCAAGGACTTTCTGTGCCTCATGCTCTGCCAGGGAGCAGGGTAAGCCTGGAGGAAGCAGAGACAGGACACCTGACCCAAACTAGCCAAAAAAAAAGTATTCCACACCACAGCATGTCATGCCCAGGATGTTAAATCTGGGGGCAGGGTCCTGAAGGGCTAGATCACTGCTTGGTTGGGCTGGGTATCTATTGGTGAGTGGTGAGTGGTAGTATTCTCTTCCTTTGTTATTTCCCTTGTCATTATTATTATTGGTGGTAGCAGCAGCGATTTGTGTTGTACCTTAGTTACTCAACTGTTCTTATCTCAGCCCATGGGAGTTACATTCTTTTGATTCTCCTCCCCATTCTTCCTGGAGTGGGGGAAAGAGGAAGGGGGCAGGGGGGCAGTGAGAGAGCAACTGTGTGAGTTACGGCTGGGATTAAATCATAATACAACTATCCATTCTATAGTTTCTGTCCAACATGTTTTTCAGCCTCCACTAAAGGAGACCCCAGTGTTTCCTTATCCAATATATTCCGTACATGCAGATGGTAGCTGTTTTCTACTAGCTAACCAATATCCCTGTTATAAGCAGTTGAAGCCATATTAGTTCTTATCTTTAGTCTATGTACAGGGTATTTCTATGTGTAATAGAAATATTTCAGCCACATTATTTTAAATATTAATAGATAGATTTTGACCTTTAAATAAAATATTAGAATTGTAAATTTATTCTAAACCTGTAGATACTATTCAGAGATTTACTTTACCCTGTTGTGAGACAATTTAAAAAAATGATAAGAAAACTCAAGGGTTTTATTCTCTACTGCTGTGCACACTGTATAGTCATTTGCATTAATACTAAGTATATGTAAATGGTCTGATTTGCAAGTGAATAAATAACTAATGAAGGTGAAAAATCAACAGAGAATCAGACTCAGAATATATCTGTTGGAGTTGCAACTGACTTTGAGCTTTCCAAACAAGATTCAACTTTGTATATCATGAGCTATCAAGTTAGTCACTAAAACAGGGCTACTGAACTTAATGAAATTATTGTAAAACTGTAGAAATATCCTACACCTGTGTTTTGAAGTCCCATTTCAGACAAAATAAAACTAGCTGAACCAGTTGCTTTCCTTCAACAAGAAACTCCTAAAATTGTACTTGTGATCTACATAATTACTAGCTAATACTAGTTTTGCTTCACCTTAGACAGGTCAGTGAATATGTTGTACACAAGCAGTTTGACAAACCAAGCATTGTAGATTTCCGGATGTTTGTCTAGTTTTGACTTTGCTCAAAAGTTTCTTTTACTATGAGAACATTGATGTACATAAATCTTGTCTCACAAGTGTACAATTACAGTTCAGTATTTTCTTTATGTCAGGATACTTCATCCATTAACCTAAAATTTTCCAAACATTACAAATTTTCAAACCTTTATACAGTACTTATTTTTTTAACAAGGTTCCCCAAATGTTTTTTCAACTTAGATCTTTGGAAACTGGTTTCACTTTAATTTGTACTGTGGCTTTTTCAGTAATTCAGACCAATCCTGTCCTCAATTCACATACCTAAGCTCCACAGCATGGGCACAATGCACTTTCTTCCATCAGTTGTGATGCCAGACTTTGTGCTGGCAGGCTGTGTACTGCCATTGTCTCTCTGGTGGAAAGTCTTAGGGAAGAGAAAGTAATGGAAGAAGATATAACTCAGGTGAACTCCCATGGACATATGTAAGTTCAGGTTCTCAAGATGATCTCTAACCAGACCCTCTCCTACAGTGGGCCTAAGGTTTTCATTCTCACAGTCCCTGTGTCTGCCTTCCAAGACCTGGGTGGTGTGCTCAGTGTATCTGACAGTGACGGCTGAGGCAAAGAAGTTATTAAAAACATCAGCTCTCTCCAAATTCAGGGTAGCCAGTTCTCCAGATAGCTTCTGAAGAGGGCCCACGTTGTCCCTAGCCTGTCTTTTATTTGCAGTGTACCTATAGAATACATTCCTGTTATCCTTAACATCCCTAGCCAAGTTTAATTCTAAGTGGGCCTTAGTTTTCCTCACCTGATCCCGAGGTTCCCGGACAACATCACTGTCTTCTTCCCAGGCTACCTGTCCTTGCTTCCACCTTCTATAAGCCTCTTTTTCCCCCTCTGTTTCCTTAGCAACTCCTCCATTCAAGCAGGTCTCCTGGCCTTCCAGCTGCACTTCCTTCTAGTTGGGATGCAACACTCCTGAGCTTGTAGCAGGTGATCCTTGAATATCAACCAACAGTCTTGGGCTCCCCTGCCCTCTAGGGCTATATCCCATGGAACTTTATTGAGCAGGTTCCTGAAGAAGCCAAAGTCCATTCTCCTGAAGTCCAGGGCAGTGAGCTTGCTTCACACTTCTCACTGTCCTGAGGATCTCAAACTCAAGCATCTCATGATTGCTACAACCAAGTGTCATGATTGAAGCTCAGCCCCTGCTCCTTTCCTCTCCTCTCCCAGAGGGATGTGGAGGAGAATCAAAAGAATGTAACTCCCATGGGTTCAGATAAGAATAGTCTGGTGTCGCAGTTTGAGGCCCCTCAAACAGTTCTGCGCACCCCCTCCTCTTTCTTCCCCAGTCCCGGGGAAATGGGAAGGAGAATCCAAAGAATGCAACTCCCACAGGTTGAGA
>JASSUY010016298.1:18869-60177 GCA_032466535.1 Forpus xanthops | reverse complement strand
GTTATACCTTAGTTACTAAACTGTTCTTATCTCAACCTGTGGGAGTTGCATTCTTTTGATTCTCCTTCCCATTCCCCTGGGACTGGGGGAAGAAAGAGGGGGGAGTGAGTGAGCAGAACTGCTTGAGGGCCTTAAACCATGACAGAGCTTAATATGGGACACGAATCTTCTTCAGAAAGAATAACCCATCTTTAAACTCATCAATAAGCTTCATTTACTTCCATGGTTAATGGATTGTGTAAATACACATCCCTGACTGACTTATTTAATTAGGGCCTTGTTTTCTTTATGGAGAGGCTCTGAAGCATTCCCACGCAACATGTTTGCTTCTTTTGTGTCTCAGCTATGAACATGCTGTTCTTCTGGTCAAGAATTGTTGGTTGTGACCTGGGCCACTCTCTGCTGACACAACTGGGAAGGTGCCAGGTTCACTATTCTGCAAAAGCACTGCATTAGGGGTATGATGCAAACTTTTTCTGTGTCTCCAATTCCAGATTGTCAGAAGCTGATCACCAAATCATTAATATGTTTTTAACAAGAACTCTTCCAGTTTTGACACAGTGTCTGCTCATTTCCTTCTTTGTTAAACTAGTAACTGCGTACTGAGCATTTTAAGTTGGTTTAAATAATACTTATCTATTTGCCTGCAAAGAAATAATAACGTAAAGTCCTCAGAGATGTGATTAGCCCTAAAGAACATAGAATGTTGGGAAAGAATAGAAAGTGACTTTTACCAGAATGTGGGAGACTATGCGTATATGATGGCTGCAAATATTTCAGTTGCGTGATTTTTACATTGCATTCTAACTGGTTTCACTTATATGATAATTGAAGGGAAATAGAGAAAATAAAGCATTTTCCCATGCTGTGTCTAAAGCTTTTTTTTATGATTAAATGTCATCATGTCTCAAGAGTACCAAAAACACTGGTGAAGGCCATCTTAATTTTGAAAAACAAATATGTATGAGAACTGGTTGTAGTTGGACGCAGGATTGAACTAAAGCAGGTCTGCCATCAGTATGTTTTATTGGAATGTACCCTGGAGAGTTTGATTTAGGATCATCAGGAGAAAAACAGTAAAATATTTTTAAATCCAGCTAAAAACACCCCCTCTGCATGGAAGACTGGACACATCATTCATTATTGTTGAAAGTGAAAATACCACTAGATGCATAACTATAACTTGCCCTCTGAGAGCAAAACCAATCTCTGCTCTTGTTCCAACAGATGTACCTTTTGTTTTCAAACAGAGTCAGCCTCTAGCAGGAAAAGAAAGGAAAGAAAAAATGTTCAGAGAAAAGCAAGCACCTAAGGAAAGCACAAAAAGGAAAGGTGGTCCACAGAAAAATATACTTTTCCTCCAGCTGGTGACACCATATCAGGAAGACTCTCCCATTGTTCTGTCCTGGCTGTGATTTAAGAACCTGTTCCCATATACTGAAACATTTTATTTCTATCTCATATGACTCACTATCAAGTCACGAAGTATATACACTGGTGTATATATTTATACCTCATCTACATGCTCATACATACAGTTCTAATCAAAGCAGGCAGCTTTAATTGCCCAGTTTTCATGCATTTTACTATGCTATTTCTATGTTCCTTTTAATTTGGTTCTGGACATTTTCGTTGTTTGCAATCTAGCTTCTTTCCTGAGCTTTCAAAAACCAGCCAACAGACATGCTTTCATTCTCAGCAGACATGTTTTCGTTCTCAGTTCATTCCTCTCCAGAGACAACCTGCCAGAGGGAAATATGGGCAGTGTGAGACAAACTGTGGGCAGAGCATAATATTAAAAAATGTTGAGAGCCGAATTTACAGGTTGATAGCTATCAACCTGCAAATATGAATTCAAACTCAGATAATAGTTCTGTCCTAAATCAGTTATTTAACTCAGCTTGGGGCTTTAAGATTAATTTATAAGCTCATTGACCTCAGTTTCCTTGCGAGTTGGGGCAAATTTTTTTTAAACAGCAAATCCTCACTAAAATATTAAAACCTGAATTTTAAATTCCCACTGATCACAATGAAAGCCAAGTCAGTTAAGCAATTGAGAGATTACTATTCCATTATTTTGTTCTTTTTAGAACCAAACCATGATCCTTAGCAGAAGATTTTGTTCTGTTAGCACAGGCATTCAGACAGTATTTTGCAAATTTCCACTGTGTTTGGACTTCAGAGTTCTCTATTCCCACCAGAGAAATCACACAAAATTCCTATTATCTCATTTTCCCCTTTTTTTGGCCTTGCACTTTGACCCTGGCATTCTCAGAAGGACACTTGGCTTTTTACATTAGACTTCAACCACAGATTGGTTTTCTAAACAATGAAAGGGAGTAACTTGTAGTCCATACTTGTCCAGAGTCAGAGAGACAGGCTCCACAAGCCAAATATATACAGTGGGAAAGTATAATTTGAAACGTTCCAGACTAAACATTTTAAAATCAGACAAAATAAATATTTCAAAGCACTAACCTGTAAACTATTACTTGCTGATTCTGGATCTTGATGCTGCTGCTGCAGCTCCTTGTTAAAAGATCATGAATTTTTAATGCTTTTAGACATCCTACAGATAGCACAAGCAGTATACATTGTCTCGCAAATTATTTGCTGTCCTTCAGCATAACCTTCTATATCCAGTGCTGTACCTTTGAAATTTTGAGTTTTGGTAGTTAATGGAAAACCTGGCCTTGCTAGCATTGGCTATTTATTTTTTAAAAGTATAACATTTTGAAGTATTACTTCTACCTATATTAAATCAAAATATCAGGTTCATGAGAGTAGTAATAATAGGAATTATCACTACTATATTTCTCTGCATAAAGCTATAAGGGATTACTACCCTTGTATCAGGTAATTGCAGAGAGCACAAGAAAGACTCAAGGCCACTTGTTCTATCCCCCTCTAGGAGAGAAAAAGAGTGCTTTGAGGATGAGCTGTAGAAAGTGAGGTTGGCAGTGCACCTGGGAGGATAGTATAAGCTACTGAAATTCTCAGACATGAAGCATTTCATCACTCCAATTGTGCTCCAGCATAATCAAGAATCAGGGTCTAAGGAGCTAGCTAAAGTAAGAGCTTATAGCAGGAAAGATTCACCCCCTACCACAAGGCATTGCTGCTTCTCCCAGGTACTTGGATTTCCCAAACCTCTATGCTTCTGCCTCCTCTGGCAGGCTCTCATCAGACTCAGAAACCGACATAAACACATATCCGACAAGAATATGTAAGGCATAAGCTGTATTCATCAGGCTTTCTCTCCAGGGTTTTGGGGGGATTCTTTTGAGTGATGATTGTTAACTATAGGATTAAATTCAGTAGGCTATCCTACTCTACAGGTCACTTAATAATTTAGTACCACTTAACCTTCAGTATACAGATCAGTCTACATCCTATGCAGAAGTGTTCATGATATTGAACACAAAAGAGTTGCAAAATTATCTAGGGCCTGTACCCAAGTAAATCTCTTGCCTGAGCATTAAAACAAGTAGTGCAGATTAAGAATTGTCAAAGCTGGATTTATTTTTCAAATCATAAAAATAAGATTTCCATTTAAAAAAAAAGGAAATGTAAGACTTGCAGCTGAGGAGACCAAGAAAAACTCTGATAAAAATATCTTGCAGTTACATTACTGTAGATATCTCTACCAGATGATTTCATGTTCCAGTGGGAAGTTTATCATGCTCTCTGTGTCACAAACAAGTAAGGGAAGAGGTCACCCAAGCTATTTCTAGAGCCTTCAGAAGGAGCTGAAGGAGTCAAACTTTTCCACTGACTGACAGGAAAGGCATTACTATTCTTTCACTTTGTTTCCCAGATTGCTTTATCCAGCTAACACTGGGAGAAAACACTTGAAACAAGTGAATCATTAAAATATATGATACTCAGGTCAACGAGGAACATTGTACACTGCTACTATTACTGTCACCTGCAAAATTAAAGGCTGAGCAAAACCCTTCTTTCACTCAGTAAGATATAAAAGCTTTCATTTTTTTCTAGTTTTACTCTGGGATTCTGCTGGAAGACAACTTATGTATAAAAGCATCACTTACTCTTTTAAAGTTAAGCTTGATGACCCCACTCATGTAAAATTCCCAAACTTAAGAAAAAAAAAATTTGCTATTTAGATGTAATATTGTGATTGATGCATTTCTAAGAGGGAGACAGTCAGGGAACAGGTGTTTTCTCTGAGTTAAGACTTAGACAGAAAAGTGGACCATAAGCATAACATCGCATGCTGTAGCTAATAATTTTTTATCAATTTCAATGAAGTGTTGAATGCCAAGCATCCAGGACAATTTACCATGGTAAGTCTGAGAAGCTATGACACACAAGAGAAAAAAACTGTCTGTTTTCATGAGACAAGTCAGTAATTCTACAGTATTTAATGAGATAGTACTATGGACTAAGTCATAAAGAAAAAAAGAGTAGCATGTATTATGGAAGTATCTATAAGCCAATTAAAAATTCACAGAATTTTATTTTAACATCCAAAACCATCCTGTAATCATCATTGCTGGATGGGGACATTTTATAAGTCATAGCGAGGGGCAAGTGAATAATACACAATCAGCATGCATGTGTGCAGGTACTTTAATTTTCTCCTGGTACAAAAGCTATTCATTAACATGACTCTATATGAAATAGTTACTGAGAGCCGCTAGAAGAAAGCATTTACACTACTCTCCTGTCTCCTGAATCAAGATTTGTATTAACAGATGACATCATAAATTCCCAGGTTCTGTAACAAAGTGATTAGCTGATACATACCACAAACAGTAAGGAAGATTTGCAAACTGTATATGAATTCTTTTTCAGCTATCAGAAAGAAACAACAACCTGACCCATGCTACTTGTTAAAGTAACTATTGTGACTAGTGCCTTCTTTTAGAACAAGTCCCTGTGTGAACACTCTTCTTCTAGAATAAGAATATCAGCACAGAGGGTTTATATAATCCATCCTCTCACCACTGGAGGAAGAAAATAAAATCCTAACAGCTCCTTGTAACATTTATTTCAGAGCAGCTATTCTGTAGATTCCCACACATGGACAAGTTCTTGCACCACTGATCACAGGTTAATGTGATATGCTATGATACTGAATGTTGCAGTTTACAAAAATAAGGCCTATGAGTGCAACTAAATAAACCATAATGTGTCATTAAGTATCAGGTTTGCAATCTGATAGCAAAATAATGATAAAAAAAAAATCCATCAGTTCACTGGATATTGGCGTTTACTTATCTTAACGTCCTAATATTTCTTAATAGCAAGTGTATATGTTATCCTTCTATCTCATGATTGGAAGATTTCTAATAAGCCAAACTTCTCCTGGTGTGAGCAGCATTTATTTGATTTCTTTCTCAAATACAAAATATATCATTTAAATCACATATTGTAAATAAATGACAAGAAAAAAAAACATGCTACATCAACTTGCCCATGATTATATGAGAAAATTGCAAACATTGTTTTTCACTGCACTTCTGAAAGCAAATTAGCCATACACACACAGAGTCAGTTACTGAGGGACTTAAGACACATCCAGCACTGGACTGGAAGCTCTTAGCTTCAAATCATGAAATTCTCAAAGGCAAAGGTATATCATAATTTCTGCACAGCTCAGGAAGGGATATACCTTCTGCTCTACCACTAAATGGAAGACTGCGCACCTAGTCAGGCACGGTATTTGATCTGAATTGTCCTATGTACCAAGGACAATACAGGAATATATGTACACCATAGAAACAATCATCACTAAGTTGCTTCCACTCACTTCAAATTCAGAGACTGAACTCCTAGAGGTGTTGCTGTAGGGACATAGATGATGATTAGACATGACATACTAATAAACTAGACACATTTAAAAATACAGAATAGTGCTCCCAGACTGACTGGTAAGCCTGTACAGCTACTTAATACCAAATTAATATACTGGTCTGGATCTGCACTAAAGGGAAGATCTTAATATCATGCTCAGCTAAATAATGTAGATGTCTTAAGGTCCCTTATACTATCTCCATGGTGAAGGAACCAGGTGCAGCAGTCTTTGCTGAAAAGTAAATGATATTTGCTTTTAAAATAATCTATTTCCACTACCAAGGCAGAGAGCAGAAACAAGATGTACGTTTTGAAAGGTAATACACTAGAACTTCTTACATGAATAAAATCACACAGGAACACCCATAGCGGGCATATCAACTTCTGACAGTTCCCTCTGTAATACCACTTTTCTAAAATAATCGCAGAGTGCTAATCCACCTTTTGTCCATTGTCTTTCTGGATGATCTGGATTTCCAGCCTGAGATTCTTTCTTCCTTTTCCCTAGGAAAATAGTATTTTAAAAATACATTTAATAATAAATTGCTTCAAAGAAATTATTTTATTACATTTTGAAAGTGAAGAGTAATCCTCCTATATCTCCTTATTCAGTGAGATGCAAGGACATAGCTGAAGGAGTAAAAGATTAATATGACCATATATGCCAGATGAGGTAGTAGAATTCCATTTGCCTTAAGAAATTCCTCTGTGTCTGCTTACCACATTCTTTTAATGAATATTTCATATGGATTTTAATGCAGTGCAGGGTAGAGCATAATGTAGGTAGGTGTAATGGATATAGGATGGTGCATTGCTGCTGAAAAGCCAAGCAGATGTGGCCAAAGCGGAAGAAGCAGTGCCCCTGTGGAACTTAAACAGTTTCAGGAATATTAACAGTTCAGTAAATTTTAGTAAGTACCATGAAATTCTCTCCTTTGTTGTTAGTACCAAACTATGTTCACATGTTCTCTATCAGCCGTTTCATTTTGGTGACAGATATTTTTTTCATCCCTGATTAAAAAAAAAAAAAAAAAAAAAAAAAAAAAACTCAGCAATTCTTGTTTAGAATTTCACTACCTCCATGAAGTATTCCAGACTACCCCATCAAAAAAAGAGTAGAGCAAACCCTCTGTTCTATACACTGAAAATCAAATAGTAATAGCTTTTCAGTTACGGAGCCCAAGATCTTCCCTAACTTTTTCATAATTACCAAATTTATTGCAGTTCAGGGACATTTCCTTTGCTTTTTTAAAGCATCCTCTGCATCAGCCCTGCAAATCCTTTACTAAACTGAAGCTAAGGGAAGAGAGATTAAAAGTACCCACTACTGAATGGAAGATGCACAAATTCAGATGATGTTTCATGTATTCTATTCAGCATCAATTATCTGAAGGAAAAACATTTTCCTTCATCACCATGCTGCCTAGGTATGCATTTATTGATCACAGTAGGCTGAAAAGACAGAGACAAGAACACAACATTGCATGCAACACACCAGGTATTCCAAAACTACAATGTCAGTTTAATGTAGCGGACATTTAATTTTTATGTCGTGTTTGAAGTATGGCCAGTTTTCCATCTAATTGCTAAGAATAAACTATGTTGCAATTTCAGTGAAAGCCCTTAGGCTTCAGTCATCTAAAATGCTTTTGAAGCTTTCCACAATCCAGCAGATGTTTGGTTTTCTTATTTTTTTTTTTAATCTGTCAAAAAACAAAAAAGAAAAGCTGCTTCATCTTATGCTTGCAAGGCTGCCCAAAAATCTTGTTCACGTTGTACATAAAATTGCACTAAAAATTACAAAGACAACTCAAAGGCAAATCTTTACTTCATGAAGATGATATAGACTGTTTCCCTAAACCATTTGCTACAACTCAGTCTAGAGGACTGTAAGGGATAAATAATAGGGTTGCTTACACAAGGCACGTGGAATCAACTTCAGCTGTCCTCCTGTGAATAATGGGAACCACAGAGAGAGGTGATGGCAATGGTAGCAACATAGTACTTTGTAGCTCCCGCTCTTGAGCAAGGCAGAAAAGGAAAAAGTAATTCAGGCTCTGAGACATTTGCTGTGCTAATACGTTTTCCTCTTCTCTTTTATCACCCCAGCTTATTTATAGTAATGCACTGCTAGAGCTGGGGCATCAAACAGTCCCCTAAGCGTGAGTTGAGCCACCAGTGAGTTAAGGGTAATTTTTTTTAGAAAACAAGAAAGAGAAACAAATTGTTGTCTTCAATAGATTGTCAACCTATAGGATTCACCTTTTTCATTTTTCTTCACTTTTTAACTGTAAAATTAAAAATTATCTGAAATTAAAAATTACATGAAATTATCTAAAGAGATACTCATGTTATCATAACCACACTATCATATTCTGCTTTCACACACTGTGGAGATTTCACAGTGGGTTCCAAGCATGTTGGTTTGACTATGGTGACATGAGTTTTTTTCCTCCAAGCACTGTTTGCTTGGTGACATTCTTTTTTTCTAGATGTTGTCTTTCTCAGGATCTGTGCAAATAACAGTCTATGAAATGAAAAATCATGAAAGAGGCTATTCCACAGATTGCCTGCGCTGTCCTTTCTCCAAAGTGTTGAAAATGAATATCAGATTTTCAGTTCTAGACAAAATTCAGACAGAAAAAGGATAAAGCTATAGCTGAGATGTAGAGTGTACTATGGTAGTTCTTTCTCCTCATTTCTTATTCCTGTATATACTCAAAAGCAGCTCTGTGTTGTTCAGGCTAATGGGAGTGAAAGGTCTGAACTTAAAATTGAGGTTCACAGCAACATCAGCAGGAAAACCACTTCCCTCATAACTGCCCTTGGCTAAGCTGATTCTGCAGGAAAAGTTTCCTCAGAATTCAACAGTTTGAACCAGGATTCTAGTCTGTGGCTAGAATCTCACAGCTTTAACATCTAGTGCAACAAATTCAGAAACACTAAAGGTATCTCCTTGAAAAGCAAGTAGCCTGCATCAAAAATGTTTACTATGCCAAGTACTGGAGGAACCAAAGAAGCTACCAGAACATTAAGTTTATCAAAGCCTTGGATCTCTTTGAAGATGCTTTGAAGTATTTTGGGGGTTTTATGATTTTTCTTATCTAGCCCTGCGATGCTCAGTTGTATTAGCTATGCCTTTGTAATCTCTGAAGTCTATCACTGGTATTTGGGGGATGAGGAGTAATTTCTTTATGTTTCCAGCTGCTAGTGGTGAGAAAATTGTTAGCAATACTCATTGAACATTGTCAGGTACCAAGAAATTCCAGTTTCTCAGAAACCTTGTTGGTCTTATGCTCACATGACAGCCAGAGACATCACCACTATTTTTCTGGCTACTGAAGCACACAGTGGTCAACTTCACAAAGTCAGCATTTACCTGTACTTAATAAACACTGGTGTTTCCCAAAATTTCAGTCCTTAGTTTATATATAGGGGAAAAATCAAACACTTGTAGTACAGAACAAATCATGTAACTCTTACATATTTTTAAAGTCACTTTTTATTCACCTGCCCATTGCTCCCCAGAGGTCAGGGGAAAAAAAAAAATAAAAAAAAAAAGCCACGAAAGTCATTAATTGCCTACTCCCATCAGTAGGCTTATCATCAGTTTCAGGAACTGTCCAGGTTACACAGCTCTTTGCAGAGTATAGTAAGGTTATAAAGAAATGCAGTGAAGAACACAAATACAGCTAGAGAAGATACTGACAAGGACTGAATGTCCCTATCATTTTCTGTTGAAGAAAAAAATTAGAACAATTGTCTGCTAACTTTTTGATTTTAACTGCTTCACGGTAAAAAAAAAAAACATAAACTAAGCAAAACTCCAAACCACACACCCCCCAAAACAACCCACAACAGTCTGTATCTTTATTTTCAAGATTAGTCTTAAGAAGCTTCCTTCAGAAATAATTATATATTTCTTTTAAAGAAATATTTAATCACTTAGCCAAGTAAGAAAAACTTTTCTACAGGAAAGTTCGACCAATAGATTTCTGAGAGGTATAAGAAAGCAATAGTAATATATTTATAAAAAATATGCCTTTCTTTAATAATAATGGCAGAGGGCATGTTTGAATATGCTATTATGCCTTGGTTTTAAAATTCAGACTCAAGGATAAACAAGAACAAACAGCTCCATACGTAGATGGAAGAGATATATACTGAAAACTAAAAAGGCAGTGGTATATAACGTAGATGAGATAGTAAGAGCTTGAGGGTAAAAACCAATGACAATTACTAAGAGCCAAAAGGACTGCATGTAAAAGAGGAAAAAAGAGGACTTGTTGACAAGTGAAGAGCATGAGAGCAGATGAGCCAAACATATTTTTTAATGAGGTGTTAAGAAAATCAACTCTAGAGGTTGGATAATAACTGTGCTGCTGAGCTGGCCAGGAGTGTGAAAAAGGCTGAATAACATGACATTTCAGAAACTCAGGAGAGCAGTGAAACATAAGATGAGATAGCTTCTAAGGAAAAAACATGAAGTACTTGGACCACTCAAATAATTTTTAGTCATGCCAGGCTGCAAGAACTCTGCATCTTGTTAAGGTAACATAAAGTAAAAGCATACACAAATTTAAAGAGAAAAATCTTACCTTATTCCAACTCCCTCACTCCCAGAGAAAACTTCTGAAAATGCAAGTACTCTGCTACCTTTCCAATCTTCAGGTGTTGGTTAAGCAGTTAAGCAGCACAGGTTAATTGAGATGCTCAGCTACACTGAAGTTATGGCAGAAGTGCACTGGACATTCTTGGTAAGGAAACAAAGTCATCTGAAGGAGTCCTGGAACAGCATCAGATGTTCTAAATGCCCCACAGAAATAATCACAATATCAAAGCAATATCCTGACTAGATTATGAGTTTTCTGCCTTCTGGTTTTTACCAATATTTTTTCCCTCCAGACAGTGGGGGATAGGACATTCAACTGAGCCAGTCTTTGCAACATAGCTGCCATCTCCCCAAAACAGAAGGCAGGGATGTGCTTCTGTGGTTCATTTGTTTAATACCTGAATATTTTCATGTACCTGTAGTAACACCAGGCATCTCTTGGCTTTTCCCTCTCATTGCCGCTCTACTCTATGTCCATAATTCTAGTGGATTACTGGGGAGACAGATCTATCGCCAAGGCAGCACCACACTTGCACACTGTGTCAATGGAGCAGAGAGAGAACAAAAGGAAAAGTCAGAATTTGCTTCACCAAGAATTAGAATAAAAAATACAATAAAAAATACAATAAAATCAAACCAAACCTATGGGAAAGTCTTAATGGGAGATAGAGCAGGCAGGAGCTTTGACAGGTTGTGCAAAAATACATTTTAAAAGTGTCTAAAATAGTTAGTGGTTCTTTGAAAAAAACTCGACAGTGACAAAGGCAGAGGAAGTTTGTTGTGGGTGTTCAAGGATGGCAAAGAACAGGATATGTTAAAGTGAAGAGATGCTAAATATAAACTCCAATGTGTAGCAGAGATGAAAGACAGCTCTTTGACAGTATATGTAGAAAACCAGGGTGCAGTATAAAAGCAAAGGAAAAGACATAGGCCACTATTCACACAGAAGATAGCAGTAAGAAATTTTATAGACTTCCCCACAGTTTTGCTGGGTCAACACACAAAACCACATAAAAGCTGCCCTTGCAAATTGAAGTTTTATTTGTACCAGAATCACAGACACACAAGCTGAAAAATTGGTGACCTACACTGCAAAAGGATTACTCTATGTAAATAGTATTTTATGTAATACATAGATTATTAAAGCCAGTGAGACAGTATCTGACTCTGGCTGCTCATTAGAAGAGATGAATGGAAATATTAGGAATTCAGACTTTTATTTTTTTTCCTATGATGGAAGTGAAGGTGGAGCTGAGTTCTATCATCAAACACTGCCACAAAATTTGAAGAAAGGGCTTTATAAATACATAACATAAAATTTCCTTTAAAACAGAATTTGAGATACTGTTTGCATGAGAACCTGGATCATACCAAATTTAAGATTGAATATGTAGTTCCGTTTCAAAGAAAACTTCATGGCCTGTGAGTTATTTATTAAAAAAAAAAAAGTATTATAAGAATTTTTCTGCCACTAAAGCAAAGGGATTTACATGTAAGTTGCTACACAATGGCTGAATATGAATTCATGAAAAAATAAAAAACTACTACAGAGGGTCCTGACCATATTACTTAGTTCTGTATTTCCTTTCACAAATGACCAGATGATTGGCAAAACTAGTTTATTAGCCCATTAATATAGGTATTTCCATTGAATTCATGCTGTAACGGATTTTAGCTCATCAAGCAACAGGAATTTAATTCATCAGATGAACTTAATTCATCAGATGATCTGTTTCAGACCACAGTTCCTTCTTACTCCATTTCCTGAGTCTTATTTTTCAGGTAAAAGTCCAATGGTCCTTGTTTCAAGTGGTCATGACAGTGAAATCCATATAGAAAGCTCAAACATATACAGTCTACACTTGACTGCTTGTTTATCTATCTTGAGCATCACAGCTATATTTAATCTGGAATCAATTCCCACTGATTAAAAATACAAAGAAGTCTCAAAGGGGAAAAGTAGGTTAGATGGGCTGGAACAGAGCAGTGTGGGAATGACAACTCCAATCACATCTAACTTTACAGATGTGAAGAAAGTGCTAACTGCACAGTGAGTTGAGGAAACAGCAGGGTGAGCAGACAGAT
The DNA here is from genome assembly GCA_032466535.1 of Forpus xanthops. Taxonomy (NCBI): domain Eukaryota; kingdom Metazoa; phylum Chordata; class Aves; order Psittaciformes; family Psittacidae; genus Forpus; species Forpus xanthops. The sequence goes on along the minus strand of JASSUY010016298.1, from coordinate 47,660 downwards.
TTTTGTTGCTATTTCTACTACTTTTCCTGTCTTGGTAGCTGCAAAGCATTAAAACCTACTAAAGAATACTTTCCCACTCAGCTTTGCAACATAGGTCATTCCAAACGGGCTAGTACCCCAGCCCAGCTATGCTTGCTCTGACTGAGGTGATAAACAAAGGAATCAACAAATCCCAAATAGAGGAACACTGGAGGAAGAAGGAGAGGTGCAGAAGAAAAGAAAGAACAAAAAAAAAAAAAAAAAAGCCATAAATTTGAAATTTCCATTTCCAATAGAAATGCAAACTCTTTTCCAAGGAAATGTGTTTGTGGGCCACCAGAACAATACATATGTTTTGTTTGATTATTATGCTATGCAACAGCATCAGGATATTAAGCAGGCAGGGGATATTGTAACACAAAATATATAATGAGGTCCACTAGTTTAGCAATTTTGAATAGTTTTAGGGGTATTTTTTAATTGGTTTTTATCAAAATACAGTGACCAACGTAGGGGCCACCAGTGATGAAAAACAAGTAGAAAAATTGAGTTTGCCATTGTTCTTAAAACTGTTATGTACATATCTGACAGCAGTTAACTTAGATCAAAGCAGAGTACAGAGGGAATCAAAAAGCAAGAGGCAACAAAGCAGGAAATGAAGATGTGAAAAGAGCTACAAGCTCACTAACCACAGGGACATATAATTGGTATTGACCAAAGCTGCAAAACAATGGCACCCAGCAGTATCAAAGTCATTGTTTCATTTCAGAACTACAGAAGAGATGGAAACATTAAGGTGTATCATAAAAGTTTGTAATAAAGCATAAAATATAATTCTGAAACCCTCTTGCACAATTAGAGTTGCAAACACCCTAGAGAGGAGATAAGATATTTTATGTGTTTTTACTTACATAAAAGTTATTTAACATAAACAGGTTTTGGCTCAATAAAAAAGCAGTCCTGCCATTATGTGTAGGAAGCAGAAGTGGAACTGGAATACTTTTTTTTTTTCCCATAGGTTACTGCATTAAGCTTCAGGGATTGTTAAATTTTAGAAACAGTTATTCTTAACCAGTTTTGCTTTTTGCACTCCAGGCTGCTGTCATTCTAGTAGATCTATATATAGGAAATAATGTGCCTCATTATTTGTATACCAGTCATACTCACCCTTGTATTTCTTACAGACCGCCCAAAAGAGCTGGTAATCACAAAAAAACTTCTCTTGGATATTCCCTACATTAGGAAAGTCAGATAAGCCAAAGGGCTCTCCCTAGACCACCAAACTCAGGCTTAGACAAAATACTGTGGGTATGCATTCTCCATGGCTTTTTGGCAGGGAATCTTTAGGGGATTCACCTATTTTCTAAACAATAAGCAAGTTTCAATCTGGGATGTAATCCAGCTAGGACAATCTCAATTTTCACTTTCTACACCAAATTATTTGCCATGTGAAACAAAGAAAGCAGTGTGCATAGTCATACATCAATGAAAAAAATGTCGAAGGAAAGCCCTTTCTTCTGATGCTAAAACACAAGCTTTACTACCTCAATTGGAAGGAAAAAAAGGAAAAAAGAAGAAAAAAAAAAAAAGGCATTTCTTCATTTCTTTTCTTCAAACTACAAATTCTCCTGACTTCTCCTACCTCACTTCCACTATTGAAGTAGAGAAACTGCTAGCCACTCTTCATCAGCATAAGAGACACACATTGTAACCCACCTGCACCAACACACGTCAGAAACAAGCATCATCCATTTCTGCAGCTGAAAAAGCAATGAGGTGGTAGCTGAAGACCAAACAAGATGGATGGGAATTGGCTCTGTACTGAAGTCTGCAGTGCCATGACAGGAAAAGTTCAAGCAGGGATGTCAGGGTCAAGGTCTGATTCTTCCCTGCAACTCGTCCTTCCAAGAGGACAATTTGTAGTGAGTAGCTATGTACATGTGTAACTATTAGAAAAAGGTACTGTAAGTTATTTCCTCTCTGTCAGATTAATTGCTGTGTCCTTTATTTAGGAGCAACTTAATCACACAGAGCATAAAAATAAGTATGTGCTCAGCAACTCAATTTATTCTGAAGTCCTGCTCAGCCTGCTGTGAGGCTACAGCTTCAATCATGAGATGCATTTCTCTTCAACAGATAAATTTGCCAGACATTTAGTAAGGAAAAAAGCTTCCATTATAGCATATAGCCAGTCTGCTGAGAACCTGATATTTCATGACGTTTTCTTCACTGAATTCAGAGATATGGATCCCCAACTTACCAGTTCTTTCAAGTCTCCAGTGTCACACTGGGTTTGAAGAAGTTTTTGTTAGTAAGTCTGAAGTTGGGGAAAAAATAAGAAGCCATGTACTTGCAGTGAAAAAAGGTATGAAACAAAAAGTGTAGGGCTTTTTAAAAGCGTTCCCTAAAATCTTTCCTTTGCACCATGAGTCTCCCCTCCTGTACGTGAATGGGAAATATGAAATAACAGTTCTCATTAATTTACATGTTGAGCATGAAATTGCTCCTGCAGACTGAAAGAATTTATAAGAGATGTGAGTTTTGAAAACGATTACAAAATGATTGCTTTACTAGTCAACCAGTGAACTCCAAACTCTATTTGGACAGCTGGAAACATCTTCATCTTTTAATTCATCTTTTCAGTACCATCAAAACAGAACTGTGTCAGAACACCTCCCAGTCTTCCCATCAGAAGTTAATGATGCATCTTGAAAGCGATCTTGCAAAAATGACCAATATTTCAACAATAAGCCAATATAACTGCTTATGTATAACACAGGCCTAGAATTATTATCTCTTTTATTATTTTAACTTAATTTAATGACTATGAAGAGTTATACCACAGAAATATAGGAATTTGGTTATAATCAATTTTATTTTTATCTTAAAAAAAAATCCATGCATATTGCAGATTTCTGAGAAATAAAGAACCAGCTCTCAAAAAGAAACAATCCTGTCTTAGCAAAATGTAGGCACACAAAACAGATTCTCAACTAAAGAAATTTGTCTTTTAATAAGGTGGTGTGTGCATCATTTTTTCTGCTTTGGAGCGTGTGGTCTCTGATGCTGAAATTCCCTACATGGCAATGAGCCTCTTGATTTTCCCCATTCACAACAGAGTCAAGGGAGCTGAAGAAACAAATGCTATGTACTGTATTATATTTAAGCTTTGAGTGATTATTTTTAAGATTTTTATATTCCTAGAAATGTCACTACATTATTTAGAAGACAAATGCTTCACACAATGTGGAAGGATGCTCTCCAAAATCATGTGTTGGAAAAATCACTGCTATTATTACTTCTGCTGAAAGCAATACTTTTCTGTTAAGGAGTGACGCAAATGAACTTTGATGTAAAAGACAATATATTGGTCATTGTTTCATAGGTATTAGTGAGAGAACCTGAGATTTGAAATATTCTTTTATCTTCCTCCTATAAACACTGGAGTGAAAGTGGGTTTTACTGGAATAAAAATGGGATTGAAATGGACTTATAGGAGGGATACCAAAGCAGAAAAGTTATTGGCAAGGCTGGAGGGCTGATGGGTCACTGAAAACAGATGACAGTATGAAAGAAGCCAGGAAGTGAAGAGCTGCAGGTAAAAGCAAATTTGTAGATGGAAAGAAAAAAGCTAGATTAATATTGATGCAACAAAAAGAGCTGCAGGCAAACACTGCAAATTAAAAATATGGAAAGTTTCTCTATACAAAATATTATCTGCCAGAATACACCTAACTACATACACAGATACGAAGCCTTCATCATGTTGGCTTCCCCTTCCTGATTCTTGTATAAAACATCTGGAGATGAAGGGTGCGGTCCAATTGTACAAGACTTTAAACATCACAAGACATTCTGTATTTGTATAAAGAGCAGACAAAGACAGAAAAAATGATGAAAAGAGCAAGAGAGTATATCTCATTGTCTTCTCTCAATGAGAAGTAAGAAGAGATGAAAAAAAGTACAGTCCTTTTGAACATTAAACACTTCACATACTGGATATTTAATCTGGTTCAGCTCAGGTCAGTTTCCACAAGAACTCTAAAGCCTAGCTTCTAACAAAATCTTAACTGAATCTTTGAGTTTGAAAATTGCATAAACATCCACAAATTAAAAATAAAGTGTGCTTTTAGGATTTCCCCATTTGCATGCAGAACTAAATATCTCAAAATATTTTTTCTTTTGTGCTTTCTCTTACTATTTAATCCCTAAAAAAAAAAAAAAAAAAACCACCAAAAAAAACCCAAAAAAAACCAAAAATGAAAGCAAAGCCAACCAAACCCCATATTTATTTAATTCTATGTTTGAATGTCAGAAAATGCTGTTCTCAGGATGTGGTAGTTCATATTTTATCTGAGTAGGTTTGCCTATTCTTGAAGAATATATCTAAACACAAAACAGCAGAGGGAGGCTAAGAATAAAACAAGACGAAGTGAATATACACCCCAACCAGGAGTACAGAGAAGAGACTTCAAATGCAACAGAGCGTGCCAACCACGAGTGCAGATTTAAAATCCAATAATGGTACCACATCTGCAGTCCTGCGATCACTTCTCATAAAAAAAATCAGTTCAGATATTTTCTATTTTATTTGCATATACAGTAGAAGCATGAATTCCAGCCAAATGTGGAAAGCATGGTCTGCCTTCCAAGAGACAAATGAAAGCCTGAACACTTCAAAGCTGTATATTTTGTTCCCACACCTGAAAGCTAAATAAAAAAATCACTTTTTACAGGACAGTTGACCCACTTCTGCTCAAGGGAGCTTAAGTGATAAGATTCCCGGCATGAACACCACACTTGTTGGGGTTCTTTTAAGCTCCATACTGAAATTCTGATGCAGGTATGAATATGCTAAATGTATTTTCAAAATATAACCCAGTGATACAACAGAACGCTTTTTAATAATCCCTTAAATTAGCTCCACATTAGTGTTACCCCCCTGCCCCCAGACACAGGATGAAGATTGCAGTCAATAATTAAACAATGAAACTGTTTTGAAGGGCAGATATGCTGGGCATCTGGACCATGCATTTAAAGAACCACGTGGTTTATAAATCTCTGATAATGAACATCAAAGGAATCTTAATGACTGTGATGAAGTAGCTACTACTGTCAGTCGTTATTTTATCTTCAGCAGTTCTGTGTATTTGGGTAGTGTGGAATTTTCTTCACACAGAATCAAAATTAAATTTTGAACTAATTCAGTGACATAATTTAGAAAACTTACTTCTGGATTTCCAGTTTTTTGTTTCTAGTGTAACTATTTAACACATTACTTGGATTAACTCAACACTTTCCCTATAACAAACAACCACATTTCTGCTGCTTCTCCTGTGCCAAATTAAGGACATGAAACTAAAGCCGCATGTACAGAAAAAAGAAAAACAAGAAATATTTCTAAAAAGAATTCACTGCATAAATAAGGAACAGTAACAGAAGTCAGAAGTAGGCATTTTGATAGGCAAGGATCATATCATATCTGTAGGACTTTGAACATGTAGACTTAGGCTCCTAAAAGTTACAATCTAGTCAGTGTAATGACAGCTGTATAGTTTTTATTTAGTATGATTTTGTAACCTATTTGTTTAAACCAATGCTGAACCATTTTAGGGGGACAAAAACCTCATTCAACCAATCACACCAAAACAATGATAATTACCAGTGTCAGCGTTTTTATCTTATCCCGACTTAGATCAAGTAATCAGTTTACAAACTTACAAACAATCCTATGAAATGCTTTTAAAGAAAAATTTGAGAATTCACTTATTCTTCCCAACGTCTGTTTTTCTGTTTCTACATCTAGCTCTAATGCAGGAAGATAGGAAAATTAAAAAAAAAGAAAAAATTTCTTTTGTCATTTTGTGTTCTTATGTATTTGAACTTGTATTATATATACCTTTTAAGTTTGCTTTGAGTATGTGTTTTCATGCTGTAAAGCTGATTAAGTTTGTCATGGGTTCAGCAGTAGCAGTCATTTTTCTCCTTGGTAGCTGGTGCAGTACTGTGTTTTTGATTTTGGGCCTGGAAACAGCGTTGATAATGTCAGTGTCTTCAGTTACTGCTTGGTAATGTGTTGTCCGACCAAGGGCTTTCTGAGCCTTATGTTCTGTTAGGGAGGAGGGGAAACAGGGAGGAAGCCAGGAGGAAGCAGAGACAGGGCATCTGACCCAAACTGACCAAAGAGGCATTTCATACCACAGCACGTCATTTCCAGGACGTAAAAAAAGGAGAGCAGAGACCAGGAAGGTGGGGGGGGGGATGCACTGCTTGGTCGGGTTGGGTATAAGGGATGAGCTGTTGTATGCTTTCCTTGTATTTGCCTTGTCATTATTATTACTGGTGGTAGCAGTAGTGATTTGTGTTATACCTTAGTTACTAAACTCTTCTTATATCAACCTGTGAGAGTTGTATTCTTTCTATTCTCTTCCCATACACTGTCCCAGCCCCCCCCGGACTGGGGGAAGAAAGAGGGGGGAGTGAGTGAGAAAAACTGCATGAGGGCCTTAAACCACAACAAAGTTATCCCTACAAACTGAGCCCTGAAATATAAAATTCACCTTGACTTCAACTGGAACTTAGCACAAAGATAAAAACATAGACCTTGAAGGAGGGGCCAATAGATTTGTGTGCACATTATGCATATATTTATATATAAAATAATTCACACTACTTTTCTGGACTAACACAAAGGCTTACAGGAATGGTCACTAGGCCAGGCAGAATGTGATCCATTTTCATGAGCATTTTCAACCTATTAATTTCATGCAATTTTGCACTTCCCCAATTGATGCTGAAGCTATGAAAAGGCACAGTGCATGCCAGATAAAGCAAACTTTCAGCATTCACACTCCATTAATTAATTCATCACCTAAAAGCTAAGTATTGATTTTTTAATGGCTCTACAAATCTGTTTAAGCTACTATGATGTAATTAAGAAGACGTGTGTTTACTGTAAATTATCTAACAAGTACAAGGGCTGTGCATTCAGCAATAGCAAAAATTTTAGCTCAAAGCAGTTAACAGGGAAAACAACTGTTTGAGAATGTTTTCCCACTAATTGTATAAACTATGATTACTTTCAAACTAGATTATTAAAAACCACCTGTATCACTAAAATTACAAAAACCTGATACTCCTTTCATTGAAATCAACAAGAGATCTTGTGCAGACTCAGTGCTGGAGAGTCAGCTATTTGTCACTGCTGTCCAATGTTCTGAGCCTTACAGAACAATTACTATATTGTATGGACTCCTCATAACATATTCTGCCCAAAATGATAACAGAAGAACAAAGCCGTAATTCCAGCAGGTGGCATCTGTTTATCCCCAAATTCATACTTAAGAAGTCAAACTAACATGAAATTTATATTAATTTCTTCCATTAGAAGCACGAAGATTTATGGTTAAATGCATAATGATTGCAACATATGTCTTGTGTGAGTGTGAGAAAAGCTGCAATCAAGTCACAATCACTGACATGTGGAATTTATAAGCAATAATAGAGGAGCAACATAAAAAGGAGTGCAGACGTAGATTGTTGCAAATGCAAGTAGATTTCTTACCTTATATTTAGACTGCAAAAAATAAATACTGAGGGGGTAAAATTATCACTACTACCATTAAAAAAAAAAAAAAAAAAGAAAAAATAAAAGGAAGATGAGAAAGAGGAAGGGTTGTGACCAGACACCAAAGCAAGAAATAGAAATTTAAGATTTAATGCTGGGGGAGGGGGTTTGGTGTAGAAATTATATAAGATAAATCTCATTGATACATTGTGAAATTAGTATGGGAAGGTCCATAATATCGTGACTTCTAAGCAGCCTGTGCCACACCTTCACCCTGAGATGACATCCTGCAGCTACCTCTGCCTGCAAAGCCGTAGCTTTTCAATTACTGTGGAAAAAAAAATTCTAGCCATATACACCTCTATGGTTGAAATGTGGAATGCATATTTTAATGTACAGGAGCCTCCAGAGGGATGGCTTTAACAGTTCTGCTGACAATAGTTACTATTATTCCACAGTTTTCAAATGACACACAACTGTTAATGGGAGAAGGGAGGATATTTGAAGGTACTTATCATGCAGAGATAAAAAGACATCAGGATAATCTGGCTATTCCATTTGATAACATTAATTAGCAGTAGAGCTTGATTAGATTTTTAACATACAAAATGCATCAGAATTTCCTTCTTAGCAGCAAAAATGCAGAAATTTCTAAATATTTAATGATACAAGCATGAGTATTTTTTTTAATGTCATATTTTGGTCAAAGGAAAGACTTTCCCAGTGGTATACTTCTTTTTGCTCTGCTTTGCAACTGTAATGAAATTTTGCATAATCAGCCTTTTTCAGTAACCTAATGTTGCATGTTTACTGACGGGAGCAAAAGAGAAGCTGATTTTCACATCAGCTCACATGGGATAGATATCTTAATATTCAGAGTCCACTCTCTTGAAAAGATGGGAAAGACATTGGCTAGCTAAAAATGCCTCCAACCTGTGATTTTGTGACAACTGAATAGAAGAAAACATATAGGAAATCATTGTATGTGTGCATGGCACAAAGTGTGAATCAATAATTAAAGAGTTAATTATCTCACTAGTTATGGATACAGGCTGGAGATTAATCCCTGCAAATAGGCCGAGAGACAATTCTACTCCCAGCATACAGTGTGCGATAACCAGGCTTCCTCTGGCAGAACAGATGGGGATTCAGAAAGGGTGTTATGCTCCCATGGGGTAAATAATTTGGAAATGATCAGTGGCAACACACTGCAATAACCAGTGGCAATACAGCAATGTTCTGCACCTCTATATCCAGACTGAGAATCCTCTAGTAGTGATAATAACATAGTGTTAATGAATTCTCCTGCAGAAAATCAAAATTAGTACTACTAAGTGAATCATAATGTCTGTTAAGACAATTCATTTGCTCTTTCATCTTTGTTGTATGCTGAAAGCCTTTCTTTGTACTATAAAAAGTGAGCCACAGATTTAATGAAATCATAATAGATGATCTGGAAAATGAGTAGTTTTTAAATACTTCAGAATTTCTTTCAGAATATATTCATCTGTCCATTTTCATGTACAAAATCTCAGTGCAGAAGCAGCAAATACAAGAGGGAAAACAAACACAAACTATAGTTGAAATAGACCTCAAGATTCTAGCAGCATAATTAATTAAATAATAGCTTCATTTTTCTCCTGTGCTTGGTTTTGACAACTTCAAATATACTATAAACAGCAGCTTTTATTTTTAATCTAAGTTCCAAATGAAATGAAATACATATACAATCAGCATTTCACCCAATTTTTTTGCAAAGTATTTGCCAGTTTGAATTAGACCTATAGAAGAGAGAAGCTTCAGAGTTGATGACTATGATGTTCTCAAAGATCATAGAATCGTAGAATCACGGAACAGTTTGGGCTAGAAGGGACCTTATAGATCATCTAGTTCCAACCTCCCTGCCATGGGCAGGGACATTTTCCACTAGAAAGGAAAACATAAGGAAACAGAGCTCACTGGTTTCATTGTTTACGGAACTGTTTACTTAGGGAAAAGATGTAGTTGTTGAGATGTAAGCTCTTAGCAAAGCCAAAGGCCTGGACTGTAAAACACAGTTCCTATGGCAGTAGACTAAAGCCCACAGCAGAATCTGATCTTGGCATTATATAACCCTTGAATTAAAAAAAAAGAAAAAATTAAATGCAAGCTGGTTTTGCTTTGCATGTGACATTCTATGTATTACTCACTATTGCCAACCTCAAGCCCTTGAAAACCATGAGTCAAGCCACAAAACATCATGAGATTAACTGAGTTACTGAAAAATAAATAAATTAATTTGTGTGGTTTATTTGCCGTCTAATGCTGGGTGAGTTCGGGTCATGTTTTTGAAGTTTTCCTTCACAAACACCAAGGTTACAGACTCACTTTTTTCCAATTGGATTTGAGTTAATAAACCATAAGACTTCATAACAATAACACTTTGCAAATACCGTGTATAGCTACACCAACTCTGGGGGACTTTCTCTTTCTACACTGCAGTGGTGTTGAAGGCCATTTCAGTAAATACTTGATCATAGCTAAAGCAAAGGTCTGAGAGCATCATCAGCAATAGTGGGTGGAGAGCCAAAGGATACATGAAAACCTAGTGACCAGGGTTTCCTGCCACCAAACAAGTACTCATAGTCATGGTATGAACAGATGGGCACACTTATGAGATATCTCACTTCCCCCACAACTGAGTGTCAGCCATGCAAAAAACTTGCATTAGGCCAAGGGAGTAGAATTTCAGCCACAATATCTCTTTCCAAAAACATTTTTCTGCAATTAATCTTCATTCTTCTCAAAATATTTGAGCATTCAGAAAGAAAACACAGAGTTAACCCCTAGAAATTAAATAGGACAAAGTCTAAATATGTAAAGGTAAATTGAATGTTATTGTGTCACATTCAATTTGTGTGGAAAGTTCACACCTTCTCAGGCAACAAAATCGAACCTTTTTCAACTCCTGTAGGCTCCTAAATCTTTTTGTTCTGGCTGATATTCATGACATCAATACACAACACTTAACAGTCAACTTTATGTGTTGCTGCTCCATACTCACATTGTTCAGACTCCACATTTAAGCCTGGGACGCTCTAGCTATTAACATGCATCACACAGAGCCATTCCTATTTTCTTCCTCTTATGTTCCTTCTTGGGTGGCATAAATTAAAAATAGTTTTGAGGGATGTTGAAATTAAAACTCCTCCACAGAGGCACTGGGAAAAGTTTCAGGAAATACTTTCTGGTGGTTGGTTGTTTTTGTTTTGTTTTTTTTTTTCCCTTGATTACTTTTTTGTTGGGGCAATTCCATCAGGACCAAAACTGTATGAGGGATGAGGGATGGACCACACCTTTTCAGCTACATATAAAACATCTGCTTGAAATAAAGGAGATCATTGCACACACTGAGAGCAGCTATTCACACACTGTTCAGGACAGTTATCTCAAACATCATTGCAAATGCCAGTCCTGCTTCATTCACAATGGGGACTTACAGCTGAGGCAACAACCTAGACACTGCTTTTTTTTTATTTTCCCAGCCTACAGTAATTTAAAATTTCACACTGTAATAGGAAACTCCTGAAGTCTGAAAAATCTAACAGGATAAATTTGCCTTTTCAGCTGTCGTAAACAGTTAACTTGCGGGTTAAGATATGTACCAGCTTTAGGATTTATATAGATACCAGCTATCTCTGCTTGATAAAAGATTTAATACCAAGAGGCAGGTTTAATTTTAATAAATATTATCTCCAGAAGCAACATTAAGAAACTACCTTTTGTGTTGTCCTAGCTCCCAATTCCCATAATTTGCTCTTTTGCTCTCAACTCCCAGTTTCAGGCTTTAACTAGAAACCTCCCATTTCTAAATCATATAGCTCTTCACTGAGTCTTATACCAGGAGTGCTTAACCTACATGCCAAAATTATGCAACTAGCCTTTGATCCATTGCCTGACATTCTCTCTCCCAAGAGCCCCGCATCCCCTCTGCTGTCTTGGTTGCCAAAAGTCATGTATTTGCTGTTTTGTACCCAGTGTGTGAACATACAGGTAGCAAGAGTCTATGAGAATTTCACATCACAATGTAAAAGGCATTAATCTCATGCATCTCCAGTATTTTGTTATGATAGTAAATTCGAGCACCCGCTACACATAACTTCACAGGTATGAACACTCCCATCACACACCCCGAGGCACTTCAGCTCATCATATGGTATCCAGTAATAGGACTGCCACATGTTAGGTCCTGGTATACTACATCTGAGTATTTCCAAGAAACTGAAAGAGATCCACCAACTCCATTTTATGCATTTTTTCTTAGAGAGATTAATAAGGAAGGCATAGAAATAGGAGAAAAGGGTCGAACTTGTGCTTCCACATAAGTAGGATAAGGTCAGCTTATTCTAGAGTGCTTCTAGAAATGTACCTGGTGTCTGCAGCTGACAGGCAAGCTTTCTTTTGTGATGGGCTATGGTGCACTCAGGGATTAGGGGCTCACAACTTCAGTTACAACAAATGTAAAGAACTAGAATAAAACAAGGCACTTTAGCAGCTCAGGATTAGTATAACTCACACCCTCATGTTATACATCCCTGTTCTCCCAGTGTCTCCACTAGTGAACCCATAATATCTATCCCAGGATTGCAACACAGAGCCACCTGGTAGCAAAGGGAAATTCCAAGGAGAATGGAGCCTGGGAAGCCTGTAGTAATGCCAGAGGCACTGCCACACATACTGCCACAAACTTCTAGCTGCACTTCTGCGTAACTCAGTGTATGGTGCTGGATTGCTTGTATGCCAAAGCAAAACTGTATCAGGAAGATTGCAGAGGCTATTCTTTTAGTTTCTTCAAAACATACTCTGCTAAATTCAACCCATTAAAAACACCAAATGTTTTTGTTCATTATTTGAAATTAAATTCCAGCTGGTCTAAGGAAACCTATCTGCCTCTGGTTTGTATGTCCAAATCCGTGGTGCCATTATAATTCTTGTAAACAGCACAAATGGACTTTTACCAGAGTCTGCTGCTGAAGAAATGACGAACTGCTGCAGATTCATAAGATGAGTGTGTCAGTCTTAACTGCAATTGCAACACAGAAGATACTTAAAAAAATATTATGTAGTAAAATCATATTGGAAGTCTGTGCAAACAATAAAAGCTCCATTTAAAAAGCTTTATTTTCATCTTAGAGAGGTGGTTAGCTGGAAGAAAGGGGTGAGAAGAAAGGGAAGATTACATTCAGAAACATTTTTTCCATGCTAGTGTATCAACAGTATCAACCTTCTGACAAACTGAAATTTGATAACAATAAAAATGAGGCATTTTTATACCAGCAGTTAACAGGAGTATATTGTGAAAGTTTTACACTGGCATTTCTTACTGTCTTGAGCTTTCATATTCACATGGCTTAGCTGTCATGTGTTCACATATAGGAGTTTCAAATTTTCTTTCAGGTTTTGCATTGGCACGTACAGAATTGATACCTTCACATAAATCCATTTGGTCCAAGAGAATGCTGAGAGCAGAGTAACAGTTTTCTGGGGGTTTGCTACAGCTCCTCCTTTTGGTTCAAAGCATTTGATTTTCTTCAACCTGTTCTGTATATGTTTTTGCATAACCTTACTTCTTTCAGTGTCCTCTTCAGAGAAATATTTCTAGGTCTACTGATTATTATTATTGTAACTTCTTAAAATAAATGCATTTGTTTTCCTTGCTTTCCACTATGTTATACTGCTATGATGGACTGTCTATTATTCAGCTTCAACCGATTCTTTTCTATTCATCCATTTGACTTCACAACACTGCTGGATTGATTTCCTATGACTGTCTAAAATATATTTCTCCTATTTATCACAGGAGCCTGAATTTAGTTGAATTAATTGAGTGATTTAGCATTTCCTAAAGGAAATTTATAATACTTACAGAAATAGTGTGGCTTTTTATATAAAAATCCCACTATAAATCATAGAAAACTAACTTGGATATCCTGCCTACACATGAAAAACAAGTAACTAAAAATAGCTTTACCCCTAAGCAAATACATGTGTGCATGGGCTTCTTTGTCTTTCCTTCACCTGCTTCTGCATGAAAACAATGTTCATGGGAAGTGCTGGAAGGTCAGACTTGGAAACACAAATCTGAATTTTATCTACACAGGCAATAGATGAGAGACTTCCATAATCACACTTTTGCAGAATGGGCTCAGCGAATGAACAGGCAGTCCCTGTGTGCCTCAGCTTCCCTCAAGCACTCTTCCAGCCACTCAGAGTCCATTGCAACTGTAGCTGTTCGCAAGCTCGCCTGCAGATGCAGAACCAGGCCAACTAGCCAGTCTGTTCTGATACTAAAGGTGATCCTGAATCTTCTCTCTTCCTCTTCTTTATCATTCCCTCTCACATTACCCAGTCAGTAAGTAGTTATACAGATCTCAGAGTGCTTAAAACATAGCCTTCTATCTTGAACCGAAAACCCCCCTTTGTTGTCTTTTTGTCAATTTCTACTTCCCTTCAGTATGAGATATCAGCCTCTATCAGCCACTTTTTTGGAATCTGAAAAAAACAACAGTTTTATCTCATGCTGCCCTTCACATATAAGAGACTTCCTGTCAACACCAACAGCACTTGCACATTATCTGCTTCCAAATCTCACCTTGAAAATATTCTTTGCTATGATGTGCAAAGCAAAAACAAAAGAAGAAAAAAAAAATGAACAAACACGGACATTTTCAGAGACAGTAAAATAAATGTCCAGAAAATGAAACTTGCAAATGTTCAAATGTATAATGTAATGGCTATTTCTAGTTTAAAAACAAAACAAACCAACCAACCAAACAAAACCCAATAAAACAAAAAAAAACCCTAAGAAAACAAAACACGTACACAAAAAACAACAAAACACCCCGAAGTTGGATGGGCTCAGTAGAAAGGTATAGAGAAAAGAGATACCTTTCAAAAACCTTGACTCAGTCTTCTCCATCTCTTTTCTGCCCTTCACAAGTTGCTAACAATTAGGTTGTATCTTCATTCTTCTTTTTGAAAGCTTGAAACTCTGAGTTTTGTGCCTTTCAGCTTTCCTATACTACAATAAAGGCTAAGAAACTGATTTATTTTTCAATGAAAAGCAGCATCACAGGATTCCAGGAGGGAAAACTTTAACAAAGGCATCAAATACCACAAACCTCATGATGCAAATAGTCATATTTTCTAGGATAGGAGAATTGGAAAATGGTCTGTCTCACATTAATGTATGAGGTAGTTGTTTGCCTCAGCTCACAGACTCTTAAACAGTCTGACCTACATATTCTTGTTCTTTTTTCTAGGCCTCATTGAGACGACAGATTTCTTAGTACTATTGTGAGGGACACTGGGAGGTTAGAAACACGAAGAGTTATCTTTAAATATAGAAAGATCAAAGTTTATTGTGCAAATATTTACACTGTGAGCTAACCTTCTTCTGACTTCAACTGCTAAAGAGACCAGGGGGAAATGTTTTGGGGTAGTAGTGCAGGAAGCTGAGCAGAGTAGGAAGATAAAGAGTGGGTTAAAGTTGAACAGGGCAGTGGGGAGAGAGATGGGGAGGGCTACTCTGCTCCACAGAAAGCCCTGCACGGCTTTGGAAAAGGTTGATGGCACTGTGCCCTGAGGTGAGCAGAAGACCAAAGCCAGAGACCCACAAGTTCCTTCGTGTGTCCTTATCAGGATAGTTTATTAGAAATCCAGGAAGACATAGCATTTCCTTGAGGGTGCAGAGATGTAGGTAATCCCCGGATCGTGAAGTAATACTTACATACCATTCTTTGAACTATGCTGCCACAATCCTCTGAATGCTACTAGTTCAGGGCTTTGAATTCTCCTAAGGTTAAGCTATACAGTGGGATCCAGCTTACCTAAATGTCATTTTAGATTCCCAGGCATAATCCACTGCCAAACCAGAAAACATGTTTGTCTGGGAGGGCAAGTCTCTCATAGGTCTCACATCTCATCTGTCTGCCCCATGGGAAAATTTCTGATGCTAGGATGCCCCAGATGGCACTTGACATTTTTATATGTTTCAATCCAGAGCTGACTGCAAAATATACTCATTCTTAGTATAAAAAAGCCTATAAAGAGATGTATCCTATATACTGATATATAATACACAGCTTGTAATACAGTAGAAAAATTATTTCTCATATTTTCAGAAATCTAAACACTGAGGACCTGCTTCACTTATCTACACATGGCATACAGTGCATAGGGCATTTGAGATGTCCTGGGGGGTCTAGGACATCCAGATAGGAATAGCAGGTATTACACAGAACCTGAAAGAATTTTATGACAACCTGGCTATGAGCCAGGTAGGAAACTTTAGGGTAACTTAAACCATAGTAGGTACTTCTGAATGAGCAATTGTCTGTTGGGGGGGGGGGGGGTTTAACCATAGGAATCTGATTCATGTTGGTTAACTTTAACAGTAACCTCTCACCTATCCCCTAATTTCTGCATGCTTGGTATGATGGGGTGTGTGGTTTGTGATGAGGATTGGCACAGACTTATGCTGGTTGCGTACTAGTGGTCTGTAATTTACTGACAACTCAAATGAACTGCCAGCCCCAAACCACTGGATAATTGACATTTCCAAGTCAAAACAAGACAGCAGATTTTGTGTAGGTGTGGACATGAGAACAGTGTGTGGAAAGAGAACTGTATAACTTCCTTGTTTATAAAATAAAAAACACACCATCACTGTCTATTAAGGACAGTGATGTTGAAATGTATGACATAGCTTTTATTGAAGGGGGCCTGTAGGGATGCTGGGGAGGGCCTCTTCATTAGGGACTGTGCTGAGAGGACAAGGGGTAATGGGTTCAAACTCTAAACAGGGGAAGCCTAGGTTGGATATAAGGAAAAAAATCTTTACTGTAAGAGTGGTGAGGCACTGGAATGTGTTGCGTAGGGAAGTTGTGAATGCTCCATCGCTGGCGGTGTTCAAGGCCGGGTTGGACATAGCCTTGGGTGACCTGGCCCAGTGGGAGGTGTTCCTGCCCATGGCAGGGGGGCTGGAACTAGATGATCTTAATGTCCTTTCCAACCCTAACTATTCTATGATTCTATGATTCTATGATCTTAGAATTTTTTTCTATGTGCATCAAAGAAAATTTTTGAAATATTTCACCAGGTAGCTATAAGAGACCCTCAAAAGGGAAGAAACAATGAAATTAAGGGAATGTTTTGCCCAAAGTTGAGGCAAGTCCTCAGTGAATGAGTTTACATTGCAAAATAAAATCCCAGACACTACTGCTTCATTTTTTTGTTCTTGCATGGGATTTATGTGGAAAGACACATTTTCGCATTGGAAAGAATAAAGATTTTGTTTGCTCAGATAGATTACATGAGCTATCACACCCCTTTTAATCTCAGTTCACTGTGTCTATCTGTGAGTTTCATGTAGATTTCATTCCTCCAAAAGCAGTCACAGGGAAAGAAACAAAAAAAAAAAAAAATGGCATTTAGCATAGAATTTCAGGTGCAAATATTCAGCTTAGCTTTATTATATACTTGTGTCAACATTTATGAAATTCAGAACTGTTCTGGAGTCACAGAGGCAGCGAGTTTGGCTTTCTTCCTTTTTGGGTTGTTTTTTTTTAAAAAGAAATTAATATATACAGGTTTATTTTTCTCATCTAATTTGGGAAATACAGCAGAGAGAAAGACTGTGCTGACAATATCAGGAGTCTTTACCAGAGAGTCACAAACTCAAGTGGAATTAAAAGCAACAGGTTTTAAGTGAAGCAAGAGCAAGAGAGGAAAAAACCAAGTAGTGCCCCTTTGAACTCTAACAGATGAATCTATAGCTAAGATACTTGACAGTGAGACTGATAGCTTTCCAGGGCAGATGTTTGATTACAAGTTCAGACCATCCATGCCAGAACTTGAAGTGAGGTTTAAGGTACAGGATGATTGAGTTATGTAAGACAAAAGTATTAGTGAGTCTTCAAGCAGGAAAAGCAAATAATTACAATAATAAGGTATTCAGTATCTTCAAAAGAGTATGAATTGCCTGCAAGGTTTCATGCTTTTTAAATGTGGAGACATTCCTCTCTTCTTTAACAAGGCAATCAATTAAGGCACTGCAGACTCACTGTGCAGTGAGGACTTGCGCAGGCATTGAGCAGTACATAAGTCAATACATGAAGTCATTAGAGAAAGTATTTTTTATGAAAACTCCCCTCTCCCTCTCCTCTCTAAACAAAGTTGAGAAATGTCTGTCTCCTGCTGTTACCCTACATATATCTACTCTCTCTCTCTGAGTAAATTTTTGAAGTGTCCTATGTAAAGGATGTGAAAATTTGTTATGAATCAGGCCTTAAAAATCTGACAGCAAATCCCATGCTGAAATCCTAGAGGCAGAGGGGGAAAGGTTTCAGGAGAATAACCAGAATTCTGCCAAGAGCTTTTAAGAGCTTGAATGTCTTGGGGAAATATATAAAATCAACCTCATGATTCAGCTAACCAAAGCAGTAAAACAAGTTCCTGGAGGCAGAGATCAGCACTTTGAATATATTTGGGTGCTCCCTTGAATTCCTGTGCTTCTTTTTCCTTTTTCTGTCATTTTCCCAGTTCCTTTCTACTTTGAAGTTAGGAAGGTAGACTTTATAAGTTACTTTTCCTTCTCACCCAGCCAACAGGGAAGGGTCATAAGTAGGGCAGCCAGTTCCCTCTTCTTTGAAAGCTGTATGGCTGTTCCACTTTAGATACACATTCTCCTGCTGAAGCCCCAGCACAGTATGAGTCCTATCACAAATTTATAAGCTCTAGTTCTGTCCTGTGTACTACCTAGTCCAGACACTTAACAGCCGTCTTAATTATAACTAACACAAATGTAGAAAGCATGCCATGGTCGTCTTTCATGATTAAAACAGGGCAAAGCATTTATAGCAGTGTCTTATAAAAAGATGTTTAATTCCCAGCACATAAAAGACCACTACCTCACCACTTAAAAATGCTTGTATGCATTGGCTGTCCTGGAAGCAGAATATTGCTGGTTTGAAGAAGCTTGTCTGAGCCCCATGAATAATGAACTGTTTAAGAACTTCAAGAAGAATCCTCAAAGAAATCAATCAAGTGAGACCAAAAGAAATGACAAGAATACAAGATTAAAGGAGAATCTCTAATACAATCTTGACAAAGTAGATTTGGTCACCTAAAAGTTCAATAGATTTAACTGACATTGGTCAAAGCTAACTCACACTTTATGGCTTGCATGATCCTTGTTGAAAGCATTTTTGATGTATATGAGTATGTGATATTTGGCTATTATTTAGGGAAACATGGTGGCTATTAGACCCTTATTGGTTCTCAGAAGTATCACAATTAATAAAAAATTACTAATTATTAATAAATGATTAATTAAATAAATTATTAATTGTTCATGTCATTATTAATAAAAAAAAATAGCCTCTAAGAGCAAGAGAGCATTGATCATCAGTTATATCTGTGTTAGCAAGTGCTATGACAGAGTAGATAATCAGCTGAAACACTCACTGCTGACGCCTCTACCCTATATGCAATGCACAGTTTTATTTCAGACTTTGTCTGATCCTGTGAACTAAATAATCTTTCCATATACATTGTTCAGCACTGCCAAGAGGACTAGCCCTTGGTTTAATACCAGTTAGGGTTGTGGTGCATCTGATATATATTTGGAGCAGAGCTTTCAGTTTGTCATCTTAGTAACTTCAGGTCCAAACATAAAAATGAAAATATTTCAGAAAGATAAATAAAGACAAGCCTTTCACTTTTCAGGTGAAAACATCAAAAAAACAGAAACTTCATCACATACTTGCTAGATTTTGACAGCGCCAACATCTTGTGGTTCTAAGGAGAATAAAATAGCTGTGCAAAAGAAAATATTGCACCACCAGGAGTGGCAACACCTTCATTCTTTAAACAGTTATAGAACAGCGGGTGATAGGCTGTAACAAGGCAAGAAATTATATTTAGAAAGAACATAGAACAAGAACACTAAAGAGCCTTTAATGACTCACTGAATTTCAAAAGAAAACTTGACCAAGTCTGCCACTGAATTAACTAGAAGTCCCAGCTGCTCACTCTATCCAGTGCTTCTAGTTAGATAAAGAATCATCAGCTACCACTAGAAAAACAGAAGTCATCCCCCTTTATGGTAGGAAAATGGTTTGTTCCTAAACATATATTGTTTTCTTTTTTCTGAGGTAATTCATTTTAAGTATGAGAAGCAATGAAATAATCCTACAAGCTTGAGAAGTAGGTCCATGTGAAACTGATAAAGTTCAGCAATGAGGTGTGAGGTCCTGAGCCTGGGAAGGGGCAACTGCTGGTATCAATACATGCTGCGGGATGAAGGGATTCAGAGCAGACCTTCAGAGGAGGACTTGGGGGTACTCGTGTAAGAAAAACTGGACATGAGGTGGCTTGCAGCCCAGAAACCCAATTATATCCTGGGCCACTTCACCAGCAGCATGACCAGCAGGTTGAGGTAGGTGATTCTCCCCCTCTACTCCCCTCTGGTGAGATCTCACCTGGAGTATTTCATTCAGCTTAATTCCTCAGCAGAAGAAAGACATTAACGTGTTGGAGTGGGTCCAGAGGAGGGACACGAAGATGATCAGAGGGCTGAAGTCAGTCTCCTATGGAGAAACAATGAGAGAGTTGGTGTTCCTCGGCATGGAGAATGTTCCATGGAGACATTATTGCAGCCTTTCTATATTTAAAGGAGGCTTATAAGAAAGATGGGGACAAACATTTTAGTAGGGCCTGTTGTGATAGGACAAGGGTCAATGGTTTTAAACTAAGAGAAAGTAGATTTAGACTAGATATAAAGAAGACATTTTTGACAATGGGGGTAAACCACTGAAAGAGGTCACCTGGAGAGTTGGCAGATGCCCCATTCCTGGAAAAATTCAAGGTCGCGTGGGATGGGGCTCTGAGCAACCTGATCTAATTAAAGATGCTGGGGGGGTGGTGGGGCACTGAAGTGGGTTGCCCAGGGAAGTTGTGAATGCTCCATCGCTGGCGGTGTTCAAGGCCGGGTTGGACAGAGCCTTGGGTGGCATGGTTTAGTGGGAGGTGTCCCTGCCCATGGCAGGGGGGTTGGAACTAGATGATTTTAAGGTCCTTTCCAACCCTAACTATTCTATGATTCTATGATTCTATTCTATGTTCTTGCTTATTGCAGGGAGCACTGGAGTAGATGACCTTGAATAGTTCCTTCCAATGTAAACTATTCTGCGATTCTGTGATTCCACAAATCCAGCACTCTGAGGAAGAAGGAAAGCTCAGCATCTGAAAATCCCACCAGTTTAGTAGTGTTCCCACAGAATGAGGGAATACAGTTAGAGAGATTTAAAATAATGACATCGTCCATAAGCATATTCATCATATGAACAGCAGGAAGTATAATACTTGGCCTCGCATTCCAAATCTCTTCATTTAAAATGTTAATTTAAATAGTTCATCTAAAATTTGTGTCAGATGCTTCATCTCTAGCTCTCCAAAAATACTGAGCTAGCAGTCAAGAATATAATTTAATGTTGTACCAGATATAAAGAAAAAGTATCCATGACTCGAAGCCCACAGCCAAAGCGATTTGAGTCACACTGAAATTCAGTCCCAGGAACCAACAAATATAAACAAACTGCTCCACTATCCATGTGATGAGATCAGTGTACAGCAAGTTGCAAAATGAGTGCATGCAGTAAAGCATGTGAAAACTAAGCCTCCCCACTAGAGATTACGCCTCCACAGAACTAACCCACAAAAGGTTATGCACCAAGTCAAACAATTTGAGGATCAGAAAACAAAGGAATTAAAAGTATCCCATCATTACCCACCAGAGCACATTTTGCCAAAAAGAAATGGCCTTTTGTCACTGGAGACACAAATAAACTACAAAGTGATCAAGAATATGAGACTACTTCTACAATTAAATGTCTATTCTATAAAAAAAAGTGGTTAACTTCAATTGCATCTTTCTTCATTTGAGAAGAGCAGTACTTGACCACAGCAAAGCACATAAAGGAACACATACTTGGTATCCTTTAAAAATGGAAATAAACCCCCTGGGAAAAATTGGTATATTCACAGGCTTAAAATGATGCACAAATTAAAGCACTTCACCAAATCAAGTTTTCACTTTGCTGAACTAGACTTCCCAATTGGCAGCACATGAGCCTGAAGTGCAAACAAGGGATTTCTGTTATTATAGCATGAAGTGTCAGGTGTTACTTGTATATTTAAGTACAAAAGTCATACATTTCATATGCCCAGCAGCAAAAGTCAGTGCTTAAAATGAATAATTAAAAAAAGGCAATTAATCTCATTGTTTCTTACTTATGCCTTCAGAAGAACTTGAATCCAAAGGAGTTTCACTAACACCTGCAATCATTAACTTCAGTGTATAAGAATGTTTATGTCAAGAACATAATTTAGGAATGAACTTCAGTGTAAACAGAGCTAGTGAACCCCAAGCCTCATCATGTAAAAGAAGTTAACTCCTCTGCAATATCTAGTGCTTATATTTTGTACTTTCGTAGGCCCCGGTAAGTATCTTAAGGTTTCAATTTTTTTAATTCAAAGACAAAAAAGGAGACAATAAGCATGGACAGAACACTCTTTCTTTCCCCATCTAGTGATGTGAAATTTTGACAATTTTTAACACAGCCTAACTGAAGTCCTCTTAACAGACTTACCAAGTAAAAGGCCATTGCCTGAGGGTTCTCCATAGACAGGATTGTAAGTGACACCAGCAGGACTTCATTGTAAGACCCTCTGGTATATTTACATCCATAACCCTACAAATAATTCTTGAAGAGACAGCAAGAATTACACCACTCTACAATGCTGGTACTCCATGAGCAACTGGATCAAGTCCAGCAATGATTTCAAAGCAAGGTGTTTGTCAATTTAGTGCTGCTGACAGAATGCCAACAAAAGTATTCTCAACGCCCAACAGTATTCCTAAAGTGAAACAAGACATACTTTTATATGCTGAGATCTTAAAGCTGGTTCTATTAGCAGACACCTATCATATTATCACTGAAAACATTTTTCCAGTTTTGGCATTGAGGTTACTGAACTATTCGTATCAATAATAAAAGCCATCTACCCTGCACACACCCTTTTGTGACAAACAGGTCAATGAGGTTTGGTGCACTGTGACAAGCAACAGATACGATATCCACAAATGCCCATGAAAAGTCACAGATCTTGCCTTTGGTAAGACTTTGTCAATTCCTTACTAAACTCCCTCAAGTGCACTAGGGAATATGGCCTAGATGAAATTAGTCTGAGATAGGTACACAGTTGGCTGACAGCTGTATTTGAAATACAGTTATCAACATTCACAGTCAAACAGGACATATTTATTAAGTATGACCTACTGAAGTCCATGTTATTATATAGGTTCATTAACAAATCGAGTATAGAAAACCTTTGTGACCTTTGAAAACAGCATCAAACAGGGTGGGAAACAGGCACTTCTGATTATAAGACTAGAATGGAAAAAAATCTTTGTCCACTAGAGTAATACTCTGAAATACTCATGAGGTCAGAAAGGAGTAGTGCAAACTCCTGCACTTAAATCAGGATTAGCAACTCTATAAATGTAATGGAGGGAAAATCCAGCTGATCAGAAGCTTTGCAGAAAAGGAGCAGGGGGATTCCAAACTCCACGAGTCAGCTAAGTCAGGCTTTTTCAAAAATATTCCATACACCAGCTAATGACATAAAAATAGGCACATTATAAGGAAGACAACTTAAGGAATCCTCTCACTGTTCCTAGTCCCACAACTGGGCATTGTCTCAGCTGTATAAGCACTCTTTGAGCAGGACAGAAGCCACTGAGTGTCCAGAGGAGAACTGCAAAGAATAGATTTCTTTTAGTCTAGAGAAGGGGACTTTACAAAGAATAATTATTGTCTTAAAATATGATAAAGAATGCCACAAAAGAATAGCTGTTCTCTTTATCTACCAGAGCTAGAGCAAAAATAATAGGTTTAATCTCTAGTTGCAAAGGCACAGAATAACCATTAAGAAAATACTATGTTAGGAAGAAAAGGCTTAGGGAAATAAGGGTGAGAACACTACAAGATCTTTTCTTAGGATTCAGAAGAAAAAGAAGTAAAACCTTAGAGTCCCTTTCTTCTGTTGTGCCTATGAAGCTATGGGAACAGGATTGTCTTCTGTATCATTTTCCAGAATTGCTGTAGAAGCGTTCCTCTGTTAAATTCAGAAAAACTGGCAGACAAGCAGCTTTCCTTGGTCTTTGACTGAGAGCACATGTGTGCACCTCAATGTGTGCGCTCACATAACTCACATAACTATGTGTGTGTGTATGTACAAGCCTATATCTATACAGTTTTGTGTGAATGTGTTAGGCTCAACAACTGAAATTCAGTTTTCAAAACATTTAACATAGAATTCCTTCCATTGTACCTCAATAGTAGAAAGGGTTTCAGAGCATAGGGTGGCTACAACCCAGGGATGCTTTAATGCTGGTATCCTTGCCCACCATTTTCTCCCAAAGTACAGTAGGTTTGGAGAGGTATAAATCTGAAGAGAGGTTTGGGGGTTTTAGTTTTGAGGGTTTTTTTTTTTGAAAGGGCAGTTGGCATATTACTTGTCTCATTTGCATCTGCATATAGCATTGAATCAGTGTAAAGCGGACTTGAAGAGAGAAACATATCTTTGTATGATTATAGGAATATATGAAGAGCTATTGATTTGAAGATCTGTTCCACCAGGGTAAGACTATTCAACAAGCATGCTCAATGAGATTTGCACATAATAGCCTAACAGTAGAACCAGAATATGATACAAAATAAACATCCAAGCAATGCAGACTGCATCTAAGCCTAGTGAATGAAGGAGACAATTATCCCCAGGGTTCGGACCAAATGGTTTTCATTTACACTTGGCAGCTTCTTTTCTCCGTTTTGGAATATCTAGGCAAAGTTTTCCTCAATGTTGCATTACCACTCTATAGTTTCAGGGCTCTGGGTGACTGCCCAATGAAAACTTAATCAACTATGTATATTTCACTTAATCATACCAATATATCACCTCTGCTCATGACCACACAACCCAAAGAGTGGCAGCACACAAGAAATCTGAGAGCACGCTGAAGTTAGATGGGAGAACATGGAGGAAGTTAGGCAATTTTATTGTAAGAACAAAGTTACTTAATTAAATCCCTTTAAAAGTTTATGAGATGGTCTGATGAGGCCAGGAAATAAAGTTTTCCCCAAATGGCATGCAACAAAGGCCAGCCATATTACTTGCAGGAAAAAGGGAAGGGGAATTTACCTTAAAAGCATTTAGCTGCTTCTAGCAATGGAGAAAATTATTTGCAATATTAAAAAACCCTGGGGGCATGTTGTGCTTTTTTTTTAAAAGGTCTCACTCACTGGAATTGTGGTGTGCCCTCTGTTGTTGCTTTACCAAAGATACAAGCCCAGGGATGAAGGGAGAAGAAGAAAACAGCTTACACAGGGTCATTAGAAACTTTAAATTCTCTCATTTAGAAGTCCCTAAAGAACTTTCTTGCATTAAATGTGTTTGAGTCTTTCACCGTTCCCAGTAGCGACCACTTCCTAGTCTGCACATGTGCCTCCCCCTGAGGGTGAGTGAGTATGTTCCATTCCCTCAGATCTCCCCAGGCTCGTCGGGCTGCACACGTGCAACCTGAATGGATATGCTCCAGCCCAAGACTGCTGTGGCTGGCAAAGCCAGAATTTTGCTGTAATGGCTGGAACTGTGACCAAGAACCTGTCTCTCCACCCCTCTCAGTAATCCCCCTGCTAGCAGTATATGGCAGGAAACCATCTCATACTAATGCAGGAAGGATAAGAGGAAAAACTGAATAATAAAACCAGGGGAATGGGGCACAAGAAAAACAGGCATTAAGATATGTCTAGGCAAATATATTACAAACCAGGAGAGTGTGGGGAAGCAGAAGATGGAGAAAATTACCCTCATGAGCTAAGAAAGCTTGAGGCTGGAGAAGAATCCTGGCAAGGAAATGGAGACATGACAGAAACAGTTTGGAAGAGGAAGATCAAACTGGAAAGGGAATAAGTCAAAAAGCTTGTGCCCATCAGAAAATATGCTCTTGCTGAGTCTGAAGTGAAGCATAGCATCTCACTTTGTTTAAGAATTACAAATGATATTATGAAAAGACCTTATGCTTATTCAGCAATAATCATTAACACAAGACAATAATTTATAGTCAATTATTCCATAACTCAAACAGCAGAAAACTGAGATGTTTGCTTAAACCATTTTGATTAATCACTCTAGAACACCATTGGTCTCATTTTCAAAGCAAGGAGAAATTACTCAGGTACATGAAAAATGTTTCCTATATTCGCAAAGTCAGACACTTGGGAAAAAAGAAATGCTAGAATTAAGGCCATATCAGTCTTGTATAAACCTCTTGTGCAGATGCACTAGGAGACAAGCATATAATGCTTTCAGACTACCTTTCTCTTAATCAAGAATCAGGATGAATCAGATCTGAACTAACTCGCTACCCTTTAATATTTCGGGTTTTCCCTGGGTTTCTTATACCTGCAGTTGACTGTTGTGTTTTGGTTTGTTTGTAGTTCTTTTTTCCTTGTTCACTTTCTACTCTTGCAGCAAAGGCAGTGGAGGAAGAACAGAACTCTATGAACAAATCCCTTTTCTATAACAGTCTTCATTATTTCCCCGAACTTATATGTGCACCTGTCTCTATGCTACTGAACAAAATAAACCAGTTACTGTTCTTTGGCTGAGGGCAAATGACAGCATAGTCTAGATTTACATAGATAAACTCTTCTCCTTACCCCAAAACAGACTCATTGCATCAAAAGAACCAGGGTCCCCGCCTTGGGTTCAGGCATTGGCTACATAGATGTTATTCAGCTTGAATAAAAAACATACTAAGGTGGTCATGCTAAAAATTATACAGTATGGAGAACTTTAACTGCATGTTTAAGCCCATATAATTACTCGGTTTCATTTAGTAAAATAAGTGTAGGACTAGAATTCCATGTAAGGAGTTTGTGTTATGTAAATAAAAAAGCTCATCATGTATACATATGGCAACACCTTCAGATCTGGTGTTTCCAAATAAATGCACTTGTCTTTGAAACTTCAATAATGTGCTTTTAGTATCATTTGTCTGTGCGTTGTGTAATTCATATAACACCAAACCCTGCATAATAAATTGGCTGGCAAATAAAGAAAAAAATCTCTGACAGAGGAAAACAAACAACTACAGGACTGGAAATCTAAGCTCTCTTATTAAATAGCATTCAGGTTTTATGCCTTAGCACTGAACAAAACACATGCATTATGTGCTTGTATCAATAATTCCTGAAATAATATATGCAGCATGGCATACCATTCTCAGACAAGCAGTTGGCAGGTAGTTTTTACAATAACAAGATGAATTCACAGTGTGGGATATGTTGATTGCTCATGTCAGTCCCTTTAAAATTTTAAAGCTATAGTAATCAGAGCTATAAATCTCTCCTAAGTATAACTAGACTACTATTTATACCTACTGTTGTTAAAATCAGCCTAAGAAATGACTTTTAGGGCACCATTACTGAAGAAATAATCTCTCTAAAACAATAATCACTGAGTTAAGTACAACTCATATACCTAGTTTCTGTAATGAGAACACATAATTCAAGTATTTAAGAATAGTGAATGTCTTTTCATACTTAAAAGTTTGATAACACCATTTTCAGACTTCAAAGTTGTTTTTTTTTTTTTTCACATTATACAACAAACCTGGGAGCACCCTTCAACTGCAGTAATGCACTGGAATGCAGGATTAAATATAGTGCCGCACAGAAGGCAGCCATTGAGGAATGCAAGTTTTGAATTACAGAAAGTGCAGATTATGACTACTGTAAGGCCCTGTAGGGAGTATTATGATAACGAGACAATTGTGATCAACTAACTAGAACTAGAGGTATCTCCATAGACTTTTTATCTTATAGGAATTCCAAAAGATAACTAATTTGCATAATCTGGTCCAGTGGTTCACTCTTGCTAATTTACATCTTATTTCCCATAGGAACTGTCTTAACTTCTTTTTTACAACAGAGAGAAGGCATAACAATATGCAGTCAGTAAAATTTGGAAGTATCTAGTACCACCTTCTGATTAAAGAGATAATGAAAATACATATATTTTTTAAAATAAAAATAGAAAAAAATAAAAAAAGAGATCTTTCTTTAATCCCCCGGTAAAAGCATGGCAACCCAGAGAATTTTTTTTTTTTTTTTTCTCTTTCAGAATGTTCCAAGATGTAAATGTTCATGGCCAACTCCCTCATTGTGGAGCTGCAGGTTTGGGTCAGAGAATGCTGATACAGCTCGAAGCTTGCTGGTATTCTGCAGTGAGTACCTTCATTAGAAACTAGCAACTGCATGAACAGAAGCTATTTCCAAATTCATGGCTGGAATAATCCAGGTAGATAAACAATTAAGGGGTTATAGTACCAAGATACAAATTATATCAGTATACACTGTCACAGGATCTAGGAACAAAAGAGCCTATGCCTCTCCTGATGCATATAAACCTTAGCAGACTTTGTTCCTGATTTTTCTAGTGGAGATTCATGATCTTCTAGTTTGCTTCATGTAAAACAGATTCCTGAGTTCAGCAGCCCTCAGAGAGGCTTTGTCCATGACCTACTTGTGTGAAGTCAGGGGCAAAACTGTCTCTAAGGTCTCACAGCATTGTAAAGTTAGTTCTCATATGGAGCGTCCTCCCTTTCCCTGAAGGAGACACTTCATTCTCCCATTAATATTTTATTACATGAACCTCAGAAATGGAAAAAGCATATGTTTGGAATGATATGTAGCTATAAGAATAGGACCCCATTTTTGCATAGTTTTCCATTGCATGATCCAGCTCATGTATTTAAAACAGTTTTTGTTCCATTCTCTTACAATTTTATTTTTCTTTTAAAATCTTCATCTGCAGAATCTTTCTAATAGATGTATTTTATCTTGTTAAGAGGCCTCTAATTCTCTAGATATTGCAAACCATAATAATAGTCAAGTCTACTAACTTACAAAAATCAGAGTTTAAGCATAATACTTCAGGTAATATAATTCTCCCACAAGATACAATCTGTTTTTCCTGTGTTATTACACTTTCTATTACCTCAAAAGAAGTCATAAAGTAATGGATGTACGCTGAGATTTTTGTTTACTTCACTACACATTACTGATATTTAATGGAAT
>JASSUY010016298.1:0-18859 GCA_032466535.1 Forpus xanthops | reverse complement strand
ATTCATCAATTTATTTCAATTAGAAGTAGCATTTAAACAGCTAGAAAAAAGATACTGTTTATGATTTTTAACGAGTAACAGGGGATGGGTCCTTCTCAGCACTGGTCATGATCTATGATACTGTGATAAGCCATTCCACTTCTGCTGTCATGGACAATAGTGTTGCTGACTTCAGTGTCATAAGAACAGGTATCAAGGAATAGAAGACACATCCATATTCGATTCCCATACCTAAAATTTTCTTTGTGATGCTTAACAATTTTTTTTTTTTTTTTTTTTTTCCTTAAGGGACCCAAAGTAGACTCTGCTTAAACATACAAGAGGTCTCATTTAAGACAATACCTATAAATACCAACCACAACCATCAAACACATTTTAACACAGGTAACTCCTCCACCAGGTAGAAAGCTGCATTCAAAACCACATTCATTAAAATAACCTACATACACTATCTCATGTCTGCTTCTGTCTATTTTCTAGGGGTGGAGTGTTACCAATACGCAAGCCTGTTATACGTGGGCCACACAGTGATCAAATAACTTAAAGTCCAGAAGTAAAAAGTGGAGGGAAAAGATCAAGAAAATGTAATGATATTTCCTATCTCAGATTCACTTAGACTCAGCTGCATCAAGGAATGGGTTACCTTTTTTTGGCCATTTGTTAGCAGCTACCAGTAAGCAACTATGCCCAAAGGGAAAATGTATTCTAGTTAAAGATTGGCTTATGGCCTCATCAGCTGGATTTTACAGCTCTTAATGCACAGCAAGAGAAATATTTATACTGAACTTGTTGCACAGGGACTTCAGATAGCAGGATAGTAATTTCTTGCATAAGCGTTATATTTAGCTGGAGACAGAAGAGTTACGTTATGAGGGAAGCAGGGACTTCTAAAAATAAAACGTCTAGAAAATAAGAGGAAAACAGAGAAATGCTACACTCTCAATTTGAAGCAATCAATTTTTTTCTGAAAATGTTCCCAAGACTGCAAAATGTTTTATGGGTCCTTTGAGTTTTGAACACCCTAAGTACAGTAGCATATGTCTGTGCTGTTTAACTAAATCCTCCAATGATTGGAGCTGCTTCTATTTTTTTTTTTTCCTGTGTATGTGTGTGTATAGAAAGGAATATTATTTATAACCCTTTAAGGTCTGGCACAGCATTTTTGAATTAATGCCATTCAACACATCAATGTTACAGTTGTTCTATATTAAACTAATTGTTTTAACAACATTGGAAAGCTTGTTCTTAACTAACATATATATTTGCATGTTCTACAGTTCCAGCCTGTTGGGCAATGAGGTCCTAAAGAAGAATTTTTTCAGCATTATCTTTTATTAATATTAAAAAAAACCAATCACCATAAATACATGCCTACTCTGGGACCTCCCAGTATTATTAAAGTCTCCAGGAAGTCTCAGTCTAGCTAAACTGATGTCGGATTTGAAGTGGTAAAACTAAGGAATGTAATTTCTGCAAAGAGAAACACTGTAAGGGATGGTAGAAAAGAAAGATTTCATAGAATTCAAAAACGAGATGGCCTGAAATATTACAGTAGGTAAATAAAAATGTACTATTCAGTTAAGCCAGCAGAAATGGGGACAGAGAGTTTACACTGTGTTTCTATTCTGGAAAGCTAATTTGTGCTGGGTAGTACTTGCTTGCATCTGATCAGTAATGTGTTACATCACACCAAATAACAATTTCTGGTGTTCATATTTTAAAATAAAACTAGAAAAGACTAAGCAAACACACTGGCTGATTAGAGTTCAGTTTCTGAAGGACAGAAGCATGTTTTCAGTAGTGTCACATTCACTGAACCTGAAATCAGTTCTTTTCTAAGAATGTACCCCAGTACTGTACTCCTAACAAAGTATTATTAAGTACAGAATGTATAACCTTGTGATTTACTTTGTACATGTGTGGGCACATATGGGTATATACATGTACATGTGCTTGTGTGTGCATGTGTGTGCCACTTTATTTTTCTTCATTTAATTTTAAATCAATGAAAATATTTGCACATCACCATATTTTTTGTCTTTTAACTCCAAATAGGCAAATAGTCTTCTGAAGTCCCACTAAGATGACTTTATTGACTTTGATAGATATTAAATACCTTGGAGTGGCAGGAAGCCACAATATTAAGAGACTTCAAGAATGCCTGTGTCGGTTGAGAAGTCTCATCAGGGCCTGATGTTGAATTCAAACTTTTACATATCACTACTGACTTATTCATGGAGCTGCTAATGAAGAAACCTACAAGAGGGAATAAACAAGAGAAAGCCCTTGCCTGAGCAGTGCTTCAGGCACTTCTGAATCTATCATTCAATTAAGTCATACACAGCTGCAATTGTAAAGTTTGTTAAAACAAATTGTCAATGGATTCCCAGCATCCTTCTTCACAGAAATCTGAACACTGAGATCAAAATCCTGTATCCAACTTCTCTACACTGTCAGACTAGAAATTTAAGGTACAGAGCATTAATTTCTGCAAAAGCCAAACTGACTGCTTCAAAGTGGGATTTAGGCCATCATAAAGCAGGCTCAAACTGCCATCATAGACAAACATCTGAATTTTACTCCAGGATCTAATCACAGACTATCTCTGATTGAAAAATGATAAAGGAGGTGCAGACTGGTACATGAAATAGCACTACTTTATTGTTTCCACATAGAGGTTTCATACTGGAGGTTTAATGATTTCAAACCAATAGATCTCATTGAAGTTTGAAAGTAATAATTTATACGCATGTATTTATGAAACAGCAACAGCTATTTCAGTTCCCTTTGTACTTCTTACTACTTTACTTCCAAGGCACACATATTTTTAATTGCCTAGTTTCTCTGTGTTATCTTTTACTATTCTTAGATGAGGAAGTGTTATTGGATGATCTTTATCTCTTTAATTGTTTTAATTTAATATTGTGCTTTTTAGTGAAAAAACCAATTTGAAATGGCAAAGGGTTAATTATGGAATTTTCCAGGGAATGTCCCAAGGAAAGAAAAAGATATGGGCTAAAATCAGTGAAATGCTAATTTTAGAATCTAATTTCTACTTCTACTTCTTTCTTTATAAGGTACTCATATTAAACCTACATATGGAGAAACATCTTCTAAAATAAACATAAGCTTTGAATGTTCTGAATACCAGTCCATATACAAGCAAAATAGAACATGTGTTAAACAAGAAACCTAAGTAAGCTTTTATTTAATTCATTACATTTACACACCTGATTAAACATGAATATCTAAAGATTTCCGTGTGTAATTATGAATAGAAGTAATTATAAGTAACAAGCGCAAAATCTCTTTATCTTTCATAAACTCAGGCCTCTGAAGTCTTCAGTTTAAGTACTGAAGTTTCTTTAACAATCGCAGTGAGCTGTATTCTAGTACTTTTGGAAATTTTATATCAATACTTGAAATAGGACAGTTTTAGCCAAACCATCACACAAGATATAAACAAATCTCTGTTGCCTGACAAAACAAGGATACAGGCAGAAACAAAGATCCTTTTGGGAAAGAAGGCCCAAACAGAAGTTTTTGCAGGTGAAATCTGAACCCAGGACCTTGTATTTTGGGATGGTGTAGATACAGCGTCAGTTCATGAGATTTGTTTTGAAGAAAGCAATGCAAGCTATGCATTTGAAAAGGGGAATATTTCAGAGACAGGTTTTTGGCTTCCTAAAGAACCAAAATCCTATTCCTGCGCTGACATGCCTATTGACTGCTGAAGTTTAGGCAGGAGAACTGCCTCTGCCACTGCACCTTTCAGAAGTATTCACCAAAGCTATAGTAGCACATAAAGCAAAAAGTGCTTAGGAGAGTACTTCAGATAGTCTGCTACTTTTCTCCCTAGTTCCTCATGTCTGGCAATTGCTCATTGGTTGCTGTCTCAGCTGGCCTATTTTATTTGTTCAGACTGAAAAAGAAAAAGCCCATCTTCTCAGGAGATTGCCAATGCAATGTAATGATCTGTAGTGCTGACTTCTCATGAGATTTTCTTATTTGAACCAGATATTATGTTCCAGAAAGAAAAGGGCAGTAAATCTGTACAACAGCCCAGTACTCCTGCATCTGTATTTCTAGTCTCATATACATCTGTAGACTATTAATTTGGTTGGCCATGTCAACCTTTCTCTTAGAGGGGCCAGCAGACCTCATTTCTGTACACAGGAATAAGACACAAGGGAGCTAGCTTTATTTTCAACATTACCTGTTCACCATATCAATTTAAGCAAATCAGTTTGAATAAATCAACAAACTACTCAGTTTCAAATTCTACAAAGTAGAAATGTCATAACTTTCTGACAGTTGCAAGGCATTCTCACTTGAATGAAGAGATGCAAATTTAGATGCAAATCTTCCAAATCCCATTCCATGGCAGGGATAGCTGAGCACCTAAGTCCTTCAGGCATCTTTGTTGAAGTCACTTTTCTTGCCCACACACACACACACATTTCTCATAAACTTCTCAAACCTCTGCACTTTGCTGGCAAGACATTCCTCATAAAACTCTCCAACAGGCCATTTTTACTCTGGCTATTAAATGCATTCAGAAACAGACAAAGTTTACAACTGGAAAATAGAAACAAGGAAGTTTATTTTTCATATATTAAATAAAATGAGAATCTTGGGTCACTTAGCTGCTACACAAATTGAATCTGTCACATGCTGCAGTGCACAACAGGGCATATGTACTTGTCTCTTAATTAAAGTGTCAGCTGTCCATTAAATATGTAAATAGATGGAAGTTAGATTATAAATTATTCTAGCACCTTTATTTATTTACACATGTGGGGGGAAAACACAAATTTCTCCAAACATGGTTCCTAACACATAGCATGTGTATCTATGCACTCTAACTCTGCTGGTAAGGAATTAATTGGGGAGCATTTATTTTCTGTTTTCTGGTATTTATGTTCTTTCGAAAACCCTGATTATAACCATCTTTTAACATCTGTGTGCTTTACTAAACACTAACAACTCACTGTAGTTTATGTCTGGCCTCTAGATGATGCTACAATGCTTTTAACTCTGATATTTCAGTAGTATGTTACATGAAAGCAACTTTGAACTATACTCAAACAATTTGGTACAGTAGCGTAAAAGCAACAGAAAAGTGATTCTGTTTACAAAAAAAAAGAAAAAAGAAATGTAGGAAGCCCAAGACCCATTTCTCCCGAAGGTTTCTGCAGCGAGCGGATTGTTGTTAAGCACAAAATAGAAATGATATTAGAATTATTTTGCTGCATTTCATAATGAAGACCCTGTGACATCAAGAGTAGATCAAGTTTAACTCCTGCAGACTGTAGCAACAGCACTCTAAATCTTCACCCAGTATTTTCAGACTTCTCTGCCACCATAAAGTACCCTCTATTCCACTTTGATCTGCCTTGTGACAAAGGTATGTGGCTCACTGGCAGATAAGCACTGTTAATGTGATGATTCTTGAAGGTTTCCCTACTTGCAGAATACATTTTCCTGATGCCTCAACCTAATTGCACAGCATGTTAACTCCCATAACATTGCCCAGGTGATCCCACTGAGAAACAAGTTCTTTCACTTTGGAGAGTACTTGTAGCTGCCCTTAACACCATGCCTGAATAGACCTTGGCTGTTTCCTAATCCCTCTGTTTCCTGTTCCTCACTGATGACTTCCTGTCCACCTGCTGCTCATATCCAAGAAAGAATACAGGAAGTCTACATTTATGCTTCCAACAGTAAAAAGTTGAAAGCAAGAGTTGCAGGCAGGTCACCAAGACAGTAAAAAAACAAACAGACAAAAAACCCAACCAACCAAACAAAAAAAAACAACCAAACAAAAAAAAACACAAAGGATTGTTTTTGTTTGATTTGTTTTTGGAATGTTTTTGAAAATCAGATGGGGTACAGCAAATTAATGAATTTTATCTCAGATGCTTTCCCATTTGGCATCTTGCAAAAAGGGTTTATGCTGTAAGAAGGGCGTGACAAGATTCTGGAATCTTGCACTCACAAAGTTTCCACTTTCTTTTTGAAACTTCAACAGAGCAAGTGAAAGCAGTAATGACATTTTTGTTTTAATCCTTAGAAAGGAAGCAACATTTTTTTAATTTATATATTTCACCTGATGTTTACTAGTGTTATTATAAAGCAGTGACTAGTCAATGGTAGCCAGTCTGCCATTATCATGCCATGTTATGCTACACTGTCACACAGAAGATCCTGCCTATGTCGTTTGGCAACAAGTGCAACTGGAGACATATTATCTTTAAGGCATTAATATATTAAGAATTCACAGATACTGTATCATCATGTTGATTTTCAGATGATGCCATCTCCTCACATCCTGGCAGGAAGTCCAAAGAACTGTTCTGTTGGAAAGGCTGACTTTCAACCTCACATCCAGGCTATTGGTTATAAGGATGCCTAGACAGCCATCCTTACTTTGCCATGTAGTCTATTTCCTACCCTTTCTCCTCTTCCTCATAAGCTGACTTTTCTGGAGTACATTTCTTGATTAAACTAGGTGTCAAATACACAATCTATAACCTGGAGAAGACAATAAGATAAAAACATATTGTGTGCCCAAATATGACGGTAGTTCACTTACATGAAAGAATTAACTGCCTGGAGGGCATAATCAGCACCATTCAGTGCCTGTAAACTGGGGAAGACATGGAAAGGAGCTTTGCATCTTTCTTTTTTCTCCATTGTTTCACTCCTAGCTGCTGCCAAAGACCTCGGCCTTTGTGGCCAATAGGTAAATATGTCAGTGTCTGCAGTTGAGTGGAAGATTATTTATGGGAGAGGGGGGAGGGAGTTCACATTTGCTTTGCATGAGGTAATCAGTTCCTGTGTATACCTCAGGAAACTGCTACAAGGCTTTAAAAAAATTAAGAAGAGATTATCTTATGAGTTCAGGGCCTATTTGAAGTGTCACACAACAGTTTCTCCGAGCATATGGATCTGTAGTTACAGTGGTTCATAGATCAGCAAGACAGAAAAGCCTTTAAAAAAAGGTTGTGTAGAAATAAATACCAAGAGGACTAGGAGTTGAAGAATAGTCATGGCTACTGTTTCTGACAGCTCTTCAGGTTGGAAAAACTGTTTTTCATGACAGCCTCTTTAACGTTAACTACTTCCATGCCTTGATTAGATGGTGATGGCATGTCAAGAGAGGGGAGAATTCCAGCAGGCAGGGCTGAAACTGGTGGCACTGCCACCGCACTCCTCCTGCCACCTGCCTAGAAAGTAGCTCTCTCTACACTGTAATAAAAATGGCATGAGTTCAGGCGGATTCCCACACACTCACTTTCTGCATTAGGAAAGGCACCTCAGAAGCAATGGATGAAACACGGAACAGGAACAAGCAAACCTGCAAGGGAGAGGTACATGAACATCCAGATTCCAAGCCAGAATACCACGTATTTACTGGAAACCTACAGCATTTAGTTTGCTTTCTAGTTAAAAAAAAATAGAAGGAATACATAGCATATTATGACATATATCTGCAAAATTCAAGCATAGTTTGGAATCGAAAGACAACATGATTTCTTTATTCTCCCCACTCTTCTAAAGGTCTTATAAAAATTTCTTTTAAATATTGGGTTATGTTTTTGCAGATACCCTTTGGTAGATGAAAAAATAATCCTATCATGCTAGAACAGGAAAGATTTGTGAAACAGTCGTGTTCGTCCATTTACAAATATTTTTGGCTTCAATACCTTTATACTTCTTTTCCCTTTTAGATATGTTTACTTCATTCATGTTATTGCAATATAACACAGAATAATTCAATACAATCTTCAGTCTATATAAGTGGAAACATAAAATAATTGCCTGGGCTTATAGTTCAATCCTTGCCACTTTTTCCCACTTTTCTCACTTTTCAGAAGACACATGAAGAGTATCTTTTGTTTTGTTCTGTGTAACATTTCTGGGAGAGTCACCTCCCACAGAGTAATTACAGGAGAGTATATGCATTGGAATACACATCACTATGCATGGAAAACATCTACCCAATGTAAAAGATAAGGTGTGCAACTTTACTAAAGGCTTTTCCTGCAAGCAAATAGAGAAAGATAACGAATAGGAAGAGTTTTTCTTTTTTCCACCAGTTGTGTGGAAATGAATGCTTCACAGATTTTCCCCATTTAAAATAAACAAATATTTTAAATCATTCTACAATAAAAACTCCAAACAACAGATTTTGTAATGGTGTTAGCACAACATTTTATGCTATCGTGAAACAGTGCCATTTCATTTCTAAGAACTTTAAGTCAAGATATACATGGTGGGGAGGTGATCTGTTTCACTTTCTACCTGCCAGCAACATTCATTCCTCTACTCTAGATCTTTGACATAGACTAAAACATCTGAAAGAAACAAGCAAACAAAAAAAACTTTAAAGCGCTATGCTGTGTAACCTTGGCTACAGGGATCAGCCTCTGCAGCCATAATGCACATTCGAGTTTTTCCTAAGGAGAATGTGCTGTTTGGACCCATTAAAAAAGGGATTGGCAGCAACAGTTCAGCTGGAACTTGATGTGCAATCCAGAGGGGCCGTGTGTTGTGCCTGTCTTTACCAGGTTCAGCTCTGAATGGAACCGACCACAACCACAGCTAACTGCCCTGTCAGATTTTCCACTGCAGTCACCAGCTGAGGTTTAATCAGATGCTGGTAGGGGCACAAGGCAATGAGATCATGAAGTTTGCCAAAATGCAGTTCAGCTGCAAATGTTTTCTGTGCATCTTTGATTCGGAAACATGGGGTTAAACTGGACCAAAGCCTTGAGTCGTGGAGATTTTCATCTAGGATGAGTCACCCTAGAGTTTGTGTCTTGTATTGCAGAATCATGGCCTTTAGGTGAGGCAATGAAGCCAGCAATAGGCTGAAGGTCAGAGCAGAACGTGCAGCATGTCAAATGATTCAGAGAATAAACAGGCTCAGGAAGGGCAAAATACACAGGCTCCAGAAGCAACACAATAGACTGACCTTCTCAACTTTCTTCAGCCTACCACGTCACTAGACGTAAATGCAGGCAAGGAGATAAAATAAATGAAAGATGGATCTCAGCAAGTGGTCGGGTTTTCAGCTACTGGCTGCTCATGCTGCCTTGTGTTACAGAGTGCAGGGATGAACAGGAAAACAAACAGGGTGTTTCTAGCCAGCTGTTTCAGCTTTACTAACAACCTGAAAAATATTAGCAGATGTATTTCCACATAGTTCAAAAAAAAGCAGGAGGGCACTGTGCAGGAAAGCTTTAACAAATACTTTGTAGCACATATAATTTTAATAAAATTTTTTAGAGAAGACAATAGTCAATGGATTTATTTTAATGTATTGTACAGTGAAAAACAGCAACTAGAGCAAAAGAAAGCATTTCAGCTAGACTGAAATATAAATTTGGATTACCCAAACTTATCACAAATGCACATCAAGCTCATCAGATTCTCATAGCCAAAAGCATTTCCTAAAAGCCAAACCATTCCTTTTCAAGATTTTTCAAAACAGAATATTAAGATTCTGGTCTTAAAAGGTTTTCAAAACATTTTACTTTTTATTCAACAACAACTTAAAATGAAACCAAATGTTTAACCTGGAACAGTCCTACACACCCTTGATTAAACCATCAAAACAAAAAACAAAAAAGTCAATTATTTGCACAGCTGGACTACTAATTAGGAAATAAAGGCAACACAATTGATATCTAACTAGTGACTACCATATCCTACTCCAATGTGGTCTTTGAAAAAAATAAAAGCAAGAAAGACTAAAGCAGCAGCTTTGAACAGCTCTTTAGTTAAAGGCTGTATCTCCCAACATAGCCCCACGTCAGCTGGAGGCTTATATTGCTAAAATTCTGCTATAAAAGCTCTGTGAACACAGGAAAATTTGTGTAAGTGAAATCACCACCAAGAAGTTAATAATCATCTTTCCCTTGGAGGAATAAATTCAAGCCAAGCACACAAATATAAGAAGCTTCCTTTATAGATTTGAGATTGAATACCAAGAGGTGATGCATAAGAGTTCCACTACTCCTGAAAACATTCTCCAGCAATAAAAATGGACCACAGACTAAAAGCAAATAAAACAAGAGGAAAGAGTTCCTCTGCCCTTATGCTGGGCTGACCCTGGACTGATGACAGCTTCATTTTCCACTTGGCACAGGAGGATTTTGGAATGCCCCCAACTGTATGAAAAGTGCTCCCAAAAATCCTGTGGCCCACTTGTGACCTGAAGCAGAGTCCAGCAGTATGGGTGAATCAGATCAGTTAACATTCTGTCAGAACTGGAAGAAAGGAAAAAAAAAAAAAAAAAGAAAAAAGGAAAAAGAAAAGGAAAGGAAAAGGAAAAAGAAAAGGAAAAGGAAAAAGAAAAGGAAAAGGAAAAAGAGGGAAGGGAAGGGAAGAAAAAAAGAAAAAAGAAAAAAGAAAAAAGAAAAGGAAAAGAAAGAAAAGAAGAAAAGAAAAGAAAAGAAAAGAAAAGAAAAGAAAAGAAAAGAAAAGAAAAGAAAAGAAGAGAAGAGAAAAGGAAAAAGAAAAAAAACAAAAGGAAAATAAAAGAATGAAACTACAACAGAGGGAGAGGGAGATAAAGAGAGGGAGGAGGAAAAGCACATTCCTGCACTTTCTGGTTAAATGATGTAATCAGAGCAGGGCAGCTCACCTGTTTCTTTCCAAACAGAATACCAAAGCACTCTCTTCAGTGCCTTTCCTGCACACAGTAATCTTTCTGTACTTTAATCAGCATGTTCAAGTTAAAAACTGCCTGGTTTTGCCAAGCAAACATTGATTCCAACTGTATGAGAGCCCAAACAGAGAGCAAGCCTGGCCCTTCTCAGTGACCAAATGGGTGGGAAGGGGAGGGATTTTTATTAGCAAAATTATGAACTAGCATAGTGTCAAAGACAGTTGGAGCAGTCCAGGATTTACTGCCATTTATGTGATAAGCTGGACTTCACAGTGGTGGTTTGGCAGGGCATGACTCTGTTTTGAATTCTCTCTACTGCAAAGGAGTTGGTTTTGCTGTGCTTATAGTCAGGGAAGGAGTTCCCTTCTGTCTGAGATCATAGTACGCCAGTTAATTACATCCAGGACATGCACTTTTTGCACTAGACTAGAGGCAAGGCTGCCTGGCAAAACAACCACTCAGAATTTTTCTAGCATTTAAAAGCATAAAGCCCACATCCTATGTACAAGGCACACCGGTCAAACTGCAACACACATACTCTCTCACACAACAGGAGTTTGTGACATTTAGGAACCAAAGACCTTGGTTATTCCTGAGAGGTGAACAGCCTTCTTGTCAGAAGTGGCTAATTCCTAATTTCTTCCCTACAAATTCAGTCAGCAGAAGCTTTCTTTGGGTTTGAAATTACAAATGTATTTTTGACTGATAGATTCTGAAAGCCTTAGTCATTGGGTTTAGGGCAAAATTCATGCACATGGCCTCAGTACACTGTGAAGGATTACAGTATAAAACAAATTAAGATGAAGTCATTCCTGAGCTGCTTTTTTTGTAAGATTATTTTTGTTTTGGTGTGTTAATTTTTTATCTCATCTTTTTCTTTGCTTTGAGTAAACTACAATAACTTATTAGTTTTCTCTTTTGAAATATTCCAAATTTTGGCTTAGTGTCATTGGAAGATCATGATTTCCATATCGGAAATCATGATTTGGGTGACATGGTTTAGTAAAGGGGTCCCTGCCCATGGCAGGGATGCTGGAACTAGATGATCTTAAGGTCCTTTCCAGCCCTAACTATTCTATGATTCTATATATGAGGAATTCACTGTACCAAGAACTTTTCATCACAAGTTCAAGCAAAAAGTGTGTAATGGACTAAGAAATGAACAGCTTTTCTGCAGGCAATGGCAAACAATATCACTCCGAGCTATATGGTCATTTTGGCTGCATTCAGAAATGCCACTTCCAGTCAGGAAAGCAGATGACAGCCAACTCTCCACTTCCTTCTCACCTCCTCCTAGCTTCTACTACTGCAGCTATTAACTAGCTCCACATGCAATCAACTTGGGGCTAGAAGTGATAAAACCAGGGCTGAACCAGTAAGTCCAAATCTACCATGCTTCATTCAAGGGAGTGGACAAACTCCAGTACTGCACTGCCTAGCACCCCAGTTCCTGGAGTGGAACACAAGCTCTGCTTTGCTTTCCTCTGGAATAGTACATACATTTGTATTTCAAACCATATAAAAATAGAGCAAATTACTCCTGGTCTTGAAGCAGACTAGCAAACAAACTCTTATTTTAATAGTGTCAGATTTGAATAGATGCTCCATGTCTGGGACAAATATGTCATATCTGATATGAAGTTACTATTGATAATCAAGAGTTGACTACAAGTAGCTAAATACATGGACAAATACTGAACAGTAAAATCACAACGACACAATGCCATCTACTGCAAACACACTTAGTACCTGACACCAAGTAGTACCTGAAGCTCTGTCTCTACTGATATTTTTGCCCAGATTTCAATCCCCTAAATGCCTTTTTCAGACTGGTCTCAATGCCATTAATAAACAGACCTCGTCTGTCTAACAATAGTATTCAGCAGCTGAGACACATGCTACTCATGTATCGCTGGATATCTGAGACACTTGTGTAGATCAGGCAGATAAAGCACAAAAGAGTTTACCTTCATGACCAGGTGTCCAGAGGCTGGACAAAACATCTAAGGTCATCTAAAACAGCGCTCAGACGTACTTTTCAGCACCTGAGTTGTTCTCTAATACACTCCCTGGGATATTATTGTCATTTATGTTGAGGATCTGTTCATAAAACTTCAGTGAACAACTCCCACTTCTAACCCACTTGAGCTAAAAAGATATCCAGGTCTGCTTTCGAGGTATTTATAGTGGCTGGCTGCCACAGATAGGTTTGATAGACAATCTGTATTACCTTAAAAAAAAAGGTTCAGTCTTTCAATGTGCCCCTAAATCTTGTCCTAAAAGAAGTCTTCTGCAATTGAATTTACTATCTCCAAGGAGCCAGTTCACACAAAAAAATATATTGTGTGAAATCTTGGACACAGGCTGTAATTTAGTTTCTCAATTTGTATGTGCTGCCTGAATAGCTTTAAGATGTTGCAGCAGTCAGTGTCAGTTTATTCCACAGGATTATAATCATACACTATAAGTCACAGAGATGCCGCACTAAAACCATGTTGCTGTGGGATTCAGAATATTTTAGGCTAAGGATTTACTGATTTAGTACTTGCTTTATTCATTCTAAAACTGCTGTCATATTTTGAGTCTCGCAGGATAGCGGCTTTACAAAGTTATACTCCTTCATAAATTAAACTGCTTAGAAAAAGTGCTTAGTAATGATTTTACATTTTGGTTTAAGCACAAACCTCTTTAATTTGCTGGATTACAACCTGGACTCCTTGTGGAGCTATCAGCTAATTTAATAGCCTGTTTTCTAGCTTACTTTTTAGTTGAGACTTTCATACAGTCCTACAACAGTTTTGATTCTGCTTCTGGGATTCACAGAAAAAAAAAAAAGAAAGGTCATTATCCTCTCTCCTAGCAAAAAAAACAAAACAACTGACTTTTAAAATGAGCAAGGATCATTATACAAAAAGTAGTCTGCACAGATTTTGTCAGCAACCACTAAAAAGGAACCTTACAAATAGAGTGTGGCCCATGGATGAATTTAATATAATGCCTGAAATGATTATAATGCTTCTCAGGGGACTTGTGAGAACAAATTCATTAGTATTTGCATGATGATTTCAAAACAGTCTTTCTCTTTTGCCTTGTTTTGCTGGTTGTCTAAAATGAAGGCTCAATATGAAAGCATAGGTCTGATCACTTGGGAATGTAATACATGTTTCCTAAACAAGTGATTTTACATGCCCAACTATTAAGGCACATTTTACAGGGGATTCTTATCAGCTTTAAAAATCCAGTGTTAGAAATCTATGTTGTGGGCTGCATATATACATGGATTAAACTAAAGAAAGAAAGAAAGAAAGAAAGAAAGGGGGAAATGAGACTTAATTTCTGAATGTGTATTTGCAGAAAGCTAAATTCTCTGAAAACTTTATCATACCAAAGAGTTCCTACACTGGGTATACACTTGAAAAAGCAGCCTACTACTACGCCTAGGGTTGTTCACAGTGTAAGTGCTACAATTCTGATTTGCTGGGAGCAAGTAAAATTGGTGTAAGGTTGTCCTAACTCAAATTGTCCTTGTTTTTACTGGATTTCATCTGTACTTTAACATCAATTCCATTTTTAGCA
Source organism: Forpus xanthops (assembly GCA_032466535.1). Taxonomy (NCBI): domain Eukaryota; kingdom Metazoa; phylum Chordata; class Aves; order Psittaciformes; family Psittacidae; genus Forpus; species Forpus xanthops. The sequence goes on along the minus strand of JASSUY010016298.1, from coordinate 4,605 downwards.
CTTAATCATCATCGTATTTAGCATTTAATATGACATTAATACAAATAAATCATATAAGGCTTGTTCTTAATGGGTTTGCAGCATGCATACATATCACATGCCATAATGTATTCCCAATTCACATTAACTGTAGTAGGATAATACATTGGACAATAAAACATATTTTTACAGGTTTGTGCAAGTTTAGATTTGCTCAGCCCAGATCTCCTTTCTTAGAATCTTTCCCTACCCGATTTATGTTTCAACACTTTCATAAGACATCACTTCAGCCTATAAGATTGTTAAATACACTGCTGCAATCCAGCTTCCAAGTGCCTGCATGTCTGAATTAAATATTTAACTCCATTTTAAGGCAATTTACATTCCCAGAAAGCTATATGAAAAAATTTATTTTCTCTTCATACTTATGCCCTGTGAGTCTTGCCACTTGATGCCATTTAAATTAGAGAAAAAAAATGGAATCTATTCATGCAAATCATGTAAGATCTGTGCACCCACACTCAGGGCAACACTTCATTCTGCAAATCAGCTACCTTATTGTTACAGGTAATCCTAGCCAATTTCTATATACCACACAGCAACTAACTAGTGGTGGACCTGATGTAGCATATTCCGAAGCAAAAGACACATTTCCAGACTCTGTTCAGTTCCCCACCTCCACACCCTCCATCTGCTATCCAGTCAACAGCCATTTGGGGAGTTTAGTTGCTATTACCTTTCTGTATTTCCACCTGCAAGACGCAGATACCTAGCTTGGTGAGAATCAGGGTGTATTTTACAGGGGGTGCTGGTCTTGGCCATTTACTGAAATCAAGAAATATATTGATGTAAATGCATAATATTAAATTTTTTTTTTCTCCTCTTAAGTCACACTTGTTTGCAAACAGTATATTGTTGCCTGTGTAACTGAGATTCCAACTGAGCCTTTTGTTCTATTCATCTTTTATCTTTGAGTATTAAAAATCACAGACACCAGGAAGCATACTGGAAGTGTCACATGCTTGATGTGTAAGCAACTTCACATGTACTTGGATAAATCTCAGTGAGTTGACTGACATCTCATTCAGCAACAAAAGGTTTCATCAGCTCCTGGCCAAGAAAAGCTTACCCTAGCACTTGCAAGATTTCTTCTCACAATACCTCACCTGAAAGCATTGCTGCTTGTTGATGACAACGGTCTTGACTATCATACAGTTTATTTCTCATGCAGCAGGAAATCTTTTTTAACTGAATGTTTGACGAAGCTCTAGCTTAACGGAGACAATGACCACATTGAATTATTGTTATTAGTGAGATTAGCTTGCCTGTGATTCTGGACCTAATAGTTGTGCTCTCATCATAGCTCTGCATAGCCTACTAATTTTCAGTATTGACCTATTGTCAAACTAATATACTTGGAAATTTAGGGGCTTAATGTTCTGTTTGAGCTCTAAATTTTATGGCCTAGGATTAAGGTTTCAAATTACCGTCTCTGTACAAAGCTGAAATCCCAGATGTGCACACATCTTTGAAGACAGACAACCTAAGTCCCAATCTGAGTACAACTTATTAGCAATTGTCAAGACTCCCTGGTCCACACTGACATCAATGGCAAAACTGAAACCGTAGTTTTTTGTCTCACTTTATGTTTTAGGGTGATCTTGAGGTGAGACAGTTCAGCACGTCTCACAGGTTCATAAGAGGCATCAAAGTGCAAAGACTCAGCCTCTTGCTTAATATAAAGGATGTTCTTCTATTACTTTTTATTTTTAATTTAAAAGTATTTGTATATAGTTTTTAACTTCCACATTACTCATATGGTACTTCTGTCGCCAAGAGATCATAATTGGATATCAGAGTACTGACACAGGCATTTGATGAACAAAATAGGAAAGATGGCAATTATATATCTCATTTTGAGGCTCTAATTTCATTAGCCCAGGAAGGAGGAACCAATTCTCAATCAATGTCTTCCATGTCAGAGTTTTTAAAAATGAACAGAAAAAAAAAGTCACAAAACCTGAGTATATTTCAGGCTTACTGAAATGCAGTCCTACAGGCCAAGACAAAGAAGTTCCATGGCACTCTGAAACAATCAATGTTTATAGAAATTTGTTTGCAATCCATATTACTCAACTGCATCATTTTATTTTATTGAACACATTAATGTGAAATAAAGATCCACATGTTCATTGTACACAGCCTGAAAGCTCTTCCAGTAAAGGAGAAATAAAATGTAATTAGAAGAATAGCTGACTAAATTTCACTGAGACCTCTGGCTTACAAAAAGCCTACATTAAATGTGTAATTCATCTGAACGTTTCACTCAACTTTTTCCATTTTTCAGATAAAACCAGAGCTCTATATTTTCATCAAAAAAAAAGGCAAAAAATAAGTACAATACATATGGCAGCAAAATAGGCTATCAAATACTGCCCCAGGACTATATCACACCCTCCCAAGTCAGTCAACAGCAAACAAGAAAGTATGTCTTGGATATTTGATCTATCCTTTTCTAATTAAGACGGAGGTGACCTCATTCTTGTTTCCACACACTCATGAGATGATTCTAATTTCAGAGTCGAGAAATGATCTCACAAAAGCCCGTGACTGCTTAAGCTTGATATATCCAGGTCAATACTCTTTAAAGCTACATGCTGTTTTACTGCATTATTCACTCTCTAAAACATTTAATGCTCTTTTCATTGATTTGATATATTAGCAATGTAACTGTGTAATAATATTACCCAGTACAGATATGTAGCTTTCTGAATGTCTTTTCATTATTTTTCAATAATTTTTTATAATTCTCTCTTTCTGACTTGATTTTGACATGAAAGCCTTGAAAGCTTTGGGACAAGTTTCACCAAATTTTTCCTTGCACCATCGGCTGAAGTAGAGCTTTGCCAGTTCAAAATGGATCTTCACAAGCTCATGTCAGTAGCTCTGTTGACCCTCTCCATCCCAGTGAGAAGCTGAAAACCAGTGACTTTTTAAAATCCGTTCTACAGAGAGAATTTTATCACTAAGCTGTAAATTCTACTCTTTTTTAATGAAGGTGGGCTTGACCAGTTAAATCAGCAATACACTAAGCATACTGGTCAGATAAGGTCTAAGCTATCGCAATAGATTTTTCTTTCACTCTGGACGAAGAGGAGCTCACACTCTGACACCTGAACCAGTACCACTGTAATACACCAGTCCTTCCTTGCCTTCCAGTTGAGAAACTATAAGCTCATTATAGTCATCAACCAAGACTTTCAAGAGGCATGGAAAGCGGATTCACTGTTCCTATTTCACAACAGGTAACTGAGGAAAAATGGTTTTCCCAAAGTCCAAGAGGCCATAGCATTGCTGGCAAAACATGCAACTTCCAGTCTGAGAACACAGAAATTATCTTCTGGTGTTGTTCTAGGAAAGGCAAGAAAACAGTTCTGAAAAGGCCCTCCTTCCTAGAAACAGGGATCTTTGCCGATTAAGAATTAGGAAAGAATACCAGCCTTTAAAAGGAATGTCTATCTGAGAATCCTACTTATATCTGTCCATCATATTTGAAAAATTATGGCAGTCAGTTGAAGTTCCCGATGAATGGAAAAAGGGAAATATTACCCTTATTTACAAGGAGAAAATAGATGACCCAGGGAACTACAGATCAAGCAGCCTCACCTCTGTTACTGGCTAAAATCTTGGAACGGATTCTCATGGAAGGCACGCTAAGGCACATGAAAAAAAAAAAAACAAAAAACAAAGTGTTTGGTGAAAGCCAGAATGGCTTCACTAAGGGGAAATCCTGCATAACCAATTTGGTGGTCTTCTATGATGGAGTTACGGAACTGATGAACAGGGGTAGAGCAGATTATGTCATGCACCTGGACTTGTGCAGTGTTTGACACTGTTTCACATGACATCCTTGTCTCTAAGTTGGAGAGACATCAATTTGACAGGTGGACCACTCAGTGGATAAAGAACTGGCTGGATGGCCACACGCAAAGAGTTGTGTTCAATGGCTCAGTGTCCAGCTGGAGGCAAGTAACAAGCAGTGTCCATCAGGGATCAGTGTTGGGACCAGTGTTGTTCAACATCTTTGTTGGTGACATGGATAGTAGGATTGAGTGTGCCCTCAGCGAGTTTGCCGATGACACCAAGCTGTGTGGTTTGGTTGATACGCTGGAGGGAAGGAATGCCATCCAGAGGGACCTTGACACACTTATGAGGTGGACTAATGCCAATTTGATGAAGTTTAACCATGCCAAGTGTAAGGTCCTACACCTGGATCAGAGCAATCCCAGGCACACATACAGGTTGGGCAGAGAACAGACTCTGAGCAGCCCTGTGGAGAAGGACTTGGGGGTGTTGGTCGATGAGAAAATGAACACAAGCTGACAGTGTGCATTCACAGCCCAGAAAGACAGCAGTATCCGGGGCTGAATCTAAAGGAGCATGACCAGCAGGTTGAAGGAGGTGATCTTGCCCCTCTACTCTGCTCTCGTGAGACCTCACTTGGAGTACTGTAAGCAGTTCTGGTGTCCTCAACATAAAAAGGACATGAAACTGTTGGAACAAGTCCAGAGGAGGGCCACAAGGATGATGAGGGGACTGGAGCACCTCCCCTATGAAGATAGGATG
>JASSUY010016295.1:0-60917 GCA_032466535.1 Forpus xanthops | reverse complement strand
CCCCTCCTCCCTGGCAGAGCATGAAACTCCGAAAGTCCTTGGCCAGCCTAAACATTCTAAGCCGTAACTATAAACACCGGTGTTATCAGCACTGTTCCCAAGCCGAAAATCCAAAACACAGTGCTACACCAGCTACTACTTAAAGAAAAAATGACTCCTGCTGCTGAACCCATGACATATACTAAGGGTTAGATGCAGTCATAAGACTTTGTAGCTTTCAAACTTGAAAAACTAAATTGTGGTTAAGGATGGTCTTTGTGAAGTTCTACACATCTACAGCACAACTCATGGCAAAGTTAAGAATCATAATGAAATTTTTGTGGTGAGGCATCTACTTCATTCTCTGTTTATTGCTCATATAAATAAATCAGTTATTAGGACCAAGCGGTGATAGCACAGCAGTGAATAGTAAAACATGCAGGAGATTTCTGTGGTGCTATTATTTCAACAAGGAAATGCATTATTGAATATCGAGCACTTATTTTTTATAATGATGGAAATGGGCTTTAAAAGAATTTTTCAGTCTGAAATAGCTGAAAGAAGCCGGATCATATTAGAACTCAGATTAACAGACTTTTAAACCTCTTGCAGCAAGTGTAAACCACTTCCATTACTCCTCATCATTTAAATAGCATAAGCAACAAACAAATAAGCAAACCCTAAATTCTCCCAAGTTACAAGGTTCCACTTATGCACTTTAATTCACATAGAGCAAAATACCTACCTAGGTCTTCATAGTTAGACTTGCAAAATTGCTTGCGTCCACAGAAGTACAGCTCAAAGTCAGGTTCATTTGACCTGCGTAAAGTGTATCCATTTTCAAGAGCAGCAAAGGCATCACAAGTATAGCGGTAGGTGATGAAACCATAGCTGCCTCTGCAATTGAAAAATACAGCTGTGAACAAAAGCTGAAAAGAGTTAACACACATTAGTGTAACCCCTTCCCAAAAGCAAGAACATGTAGGAGATCTAGCAGTGGAAATGCCAGAAGTACAGCATCCATTCATCAGCATAATTGTCCTGTCATGCAGCTAAATACTTATCTCTGGGACAGGAAATCTCAACTAGCGAGATTAATAAATAAGGATGAAAGAAAATAAATAAGGTTTTGAACTCAGCATGTCATCTGTCACAGCACTTATATTGGTAACTCCCATACCAGTAATCTTACTGCCATAATTTTTTACATATGGCAGCTTCCAAAGAAGAAGTAATCTCAAAAGTTCTTACCCATCATCCCGCAAATTTACTGTGCACTCCTCAATTTCACCAAAAACTTCAAACCGGTCCCTCAGTTCTGTTCTGGTTGTGTCAGGTCTGATTTTGCCCAGATAAATCACTCGACGTTCCTCCTGTTGAGAAACAGCAACAGAGAAGGATGTGTAAGAGATGAACCTACACATATATACATGCAAACACATGGATGTGCAGAGAATGCAGAATTATAGTAGTAGTCTCTTGTGGAAGATCTGGTTGATCTTGCTAGTAAGTGAAACAGTTTTCTCCTGGAAAGCATCAAAGGCATTTACATGATGTCAAATTTGTCAGGTGGTGTGATCCTGGAAGGTTTCACTCTTTGCTGCCACTCTTCTGCTACACACTGACAGACCACTCCCTTGGCATCCTACTGCACCTTCTTCCTTTCTACCTCCCTTCCAAGACTGTGAACTCTTTCAAACCAGGAGTTCCCTTTCTCTTGCCATTTATACAGTATTTGAAAAACCTTAGTTGTGGAGTAGTAAAAAGTAACACAATTGGATAAATCTGCCATAGAAACAACAAAATGCATTATAAACATGACATTATAAACTCAGATGACTGAATAGCTGATTCATCATCAGCTGTTCCACCATAATCCATACCTTCATATAGAGGAAAATCTGTTAGGGGTCCAGAAGATTTCTTTTATTAAAATAAATATTTCGGGGGGGGGGGGGGGAAAAATAAAATATATTTTGTGGTCACCATCACCTTTTGCTTTCTTCAGAAAAACAACCTGACTGAAGTCTCTGATTTTTATAGGCTAGGGTGCCATTTGTACGTTCCTTTAACAGTCGGAGGAAAGCATCAAAGATATGTTTAAAACAATGGAGTCATGGTCATATCTTTCCTTCCTGAGTGAAATGCTTAGCAGAGTAACAGAAGGACTAGGAAACCCCATGAAAGGCACTTCATTAATTTCTGGATGAACAGTTTGCTGAGGGTAGAGCAATTTAGTGAGCTGAAAGCAAATCAAGGCGAAAAGAGAACTTCAAAACTCTGACCTTAAGGTAATTAGGGCAAAGAAGCACCAGCTACACATGGCTTGGGTGCTCAGCCTCCCTGTTTCAGATTGCTTCTGGCCTGAAGATCCCTGACACTACTGGCCCTACTGCTCATCCCTTACACACCCAAACATTTGTCCCATAAATTGAACCACCACCACCACCACCACCACCACCACATTCTCAGCTGGTGTAAATCTGTCAGTCAGTGGAGCAATGTCAGTTTAAACCATCAGCTTTGGCACCTGAGACTTGCGCAGAATGTAGGTGCTGGATGCTGAAGGAGCTATACTGACTGCTGAGAATTCATTACTATCATAACCTGGAGGTGCCTAAAGGCTAATGGCACCTCAACTGAGTGATGCAAAAGGCTCTAGGGACCTAAATATAGCCTTGCATTTTTGCTCAGAAACACCCTAGCCCGAAGAGACAGGTAGCTGATAGCGTTACAATTCAGATACAGCATGAAATGTATCTTTTCCATGAGTCCCCACAGAGGCATAAGCCAGGAGCCATTCTTGGACCACTGACAACAGGATTGAGATTAGACCAAAACACTTCTCAAACAGAAGTGATCCTGATGCCTCTTCTCCGCTTGTTTGAGTGTCATTTGAGATAAAGAGACCATCAGAACTCACAGTTTTGGGGGCCCAGAATCTGGTCTTCCTGCTGCCAGGAGAGCACTCTGCTTCCAGGAACTCTTTAATCAAAACAAGTAAACAATTCCTGATGCAGAAAGCAGAAACCAATATATCTGCCTCCCAACAGAAGCTTCTTCTCACTAGCATGCTCAGTCAACTATTTTTGCTGGCTCTTTTCCTGGTCTCACAAATCTCAGGGGCTTGGATTCAGTTAATCTAAGCTCCTGAGAAATCAAAGTGAGTTTAAAGATTCAGAAAACAGAGTTCCAAGAACCAAATACTCCTACTCAAAAGCCTTACCCGCTAAGGTATAGCACAAGAAGTGACCACTGGAAATGCCTGCATACATTACAGCTCTCTGGTCAGTCCAGTGGGAGTCCCTGATTGCTCTACTGAAGTATGCGCATGCTTGCCTTAATGGGATGAGGTAAGGATCTCATTTAGTTGCTTGAAACTACTGCCTCTTTTGATTGCATAAGGAACCAAGGTGACTGCCTTGGTAGTCTTCTGCAACCCTTTTGTGACTAGATACTTTCTTGTTTATATGTTATGCTTTCCAGAGCGCAGAGTCCAAAAGCTGCCCTTGTCCTCTACCAAAGCACTGCAGTTTGGAGAAGCTAACGTCGCTAAAGAAAAAGGACAAGTGTGCTCAAGGGTAGCCAGAAATTTAGGGAAGAGGGGTACTTTACAGACAGCTCATAGAATCATAGAATAGTTAGGGTTGGAAAGGACCTTAAGATCACTTAGTTCCAACCCCCCCTGACATAGGCAGGGACACCTCCCACTAAAACATGCCATTCAAGGCTATGTCCAACCCAGCCTTGAACACAGCCAGTGATGGAGCATTCACAACTTCCCTGGGAAACCCATTCCAGTGTCTCAACACCCTTATAGGAAAGAATTTCTTTCTCAGATCCAATCTAAACTTCTCCTGTTTAAGTTTGAACCCGTTACCCCTTGTCCTCTCACTACAGTCCCTAACGAAGAGTCCCTCCCCAGCGTCCATATAGGCCCCCTTCAGACACTGGAAGGCTGCTGTGAGGTCTCCACGCAGCCTTCTCTTCTCTATGCTCAACAGCCCCAACTCTCTCATCCTATCTTCATAGGGGAGGTGCTCCAGTCCCCGATCATCCCTCTGGCCCTCCTTTGGACTTGTTCCAACAGTTCCATGTCCAGTTGCTGCTTTTTATCTCTGCCTCTACTGTGTTCCAGTCTAGAGCCCTGACCTTCCTAACTGATGAGTTTGGGTAGGGCTTCTGTGAACTAGGGACTGTAGAGTGCAAGCAACAGAAATCTGCATTTATTCTATTTTCCCCATTCTAATTCTGCTTACTTTCAGTATGGTTGGGTGCCATAAACTTCAAAACCAGGAAAATCTGCATATGCACAGTAATTACTTTTTCAGACTGTTTTACCAAATCAAGGATTTAACTGCACTGAAACACTTGATAAGAAACAATTCCATTGATACTTGCTATTGAACCTAAATGACTGACCAGATGGAGCAGAACATAACACAGCAGACTGTCTAATATACTTTAGCTGAGATAATACATCTCAACTGAAGAAACATAATGTTTCACTCACTGACATGGAGATTGTTATATTACAGTGTGATGGAAATAACTATTGCACACTCTTCCATAAGTCTGTGCATGGCTGCGCAATTTTTCCTTCTTCTATACCTCTAATAACCTTTATATCTCTAATATCCCTTTAAGACAACTGTAATAAAACAAAACTGAACCATTAAAAAAAAAGCCTGTTAAACTATCATTAAGGGAATAAGTTAAACCTGCAAAATTAAGGAAATTCAAATTTTAAGCAGAAATGCACCATATGTCCTCCAGTGACATATCTTTCTTCCACATACGAGATATGTTCAAGTATTTTTTTTAAGCAGAGTGCCATGATATTGTAAGATACTGGAGAATACAGTATTCATACAGCACTGCCTTTGTCTTGTTTAACTTGGTTTATTTAAAGCAACTATGAAAAATGTATTTGTATTCACAGAGACACCTGCCTTTTATTCTCATTAATAATAAGTGCTATACAAGCCTAACAAGATTACAACATACTTCTAAATGTTAAAGACCTTTATTTTATAATAAGTTACACGCAGAAGTCCATATGTGCATATTAAGTACGCTTTTTACTGCACTTGTTAGAGGAGATGATCTATGACTTGGAAACCTAGAGAATGACAGAGAAAAGCTTCTGTTTCAGTTTAATGTGGGCAGAGGAAACCTGTAGGAAATTCCAGAAGATATCATTCAATTTTCCCTTGCAAAAGGGCAGATGATTCTTTTTTGCATCATAAGCTTTAAGTGCAGTTCATTGCTTTGCCATGTAAAAAAATGAAGAGTCCAGCCAACTCCCTTAGGCCCAACATGTCTGCCTTCTTTTGGTTTATCTAAACCTCCTTCAGAATCTTGCTCTTCCTTCCTTGAGGTAAAAAACATTTGAACAGGCAGATTTGGCAGAAAATCTGAGACTGAATAGCAGTATTTCAAGTCTCAAATGAAAATACTAAAGCTTTAGAATGCCAAAACTTAAGAAAATAGGATCGGGATGCAAAATATCCACGGATGCTAAGGACCTTTTTTGTCTTGCAAAGGTTTCCTCCAAAACTTTGTTTTAGAATCACAGAATCATAGAATAGTTAGGGCTGGAAAGGACCCTAAGATCATCTAGTTCCAACCCCTCTGCCATGGGCAAGGACACCTCACACTAGATCATGTTGCCCAAGAATCAGTCCAGTCCAGCCTTGAACACTGTCAGGGAGGAAGCATTTACAACTTCCTTTGGTAACCCATTCCAGTGCCTCACCATCCTCATAGTAAAGAATTTCTTCCTTATATCTTACCTAAACTTCCTCTGTTTAAGTTTGAATCAGTTACCCCTTGTCTTATCATTACAGTCCCTAATGCAAAGTCCCTCCCCAGCATCCTTGTAGGCCCCCTTCAGATACTGGAAGGCTGCTATGAGGTCTCTACATGTCCTTCTCTTCTCCAGACTGAACAGCCCCTCCTCATTCTTATTTCACAAGGAACTAAAGCACAGACCACTACAGATGTATTAGTTTTTGCACAACTTTGTACTAGACCTCTTTGCCCAATGCTTGTTTGCTTTGCCTGCTCATGGTGCTGCTGAAGCAGAATCTGTAGGCAGTGAAAGCACCCACTGCAGGGGTAACGCTGCATAGTGCTGACATTCCCGTTTTTCCTGCCACTTTTTGTCTGCACATCTGTGGTGCACACCTAGCTCTCCAAGAGCTAGGTAATGCTTTATGTGAAGCTGAGAGAAGAAATCCTGGGGCTTTTTAAAGTAATGGTCTGCCATGTTCTTGTGAAAGGCGCTGCTGCTTCTGCTAGCACCATACTTGTGTTGCCTTCCATATCAAGTGAATTCTGTCTTTCAGTACAAAGCCATAAAGACTTATATTCTCAGAGCTGAAGGCCAGATGCCATTTTGAAAATGCAGTGGGAATGGTTGGACAGAGTTTAAAAGATATAAATGCTATGGATGTAAAAAGCCATTAAAGCTTAAGATGCTGATGTAACATGAAAAACTCTCTTTAGATTCTGTATTAGAGTGTAAGTCTGACCTGTGGGCCAGTATGGAAACTGGGAAAAAAAGAAAAGGTTGCACAAAATTGTCTGGTGCTGCCGTGAGGCTCACTGAGGACTGAAACCGTTCAGCCTCACTCCGTGGTAGCTGCTAGAAAAACAATGATGGACCAGTAAACCTCAAGATTTAGGTAATTGTCTGATACATTTTTCAGCAACTCATACAGGAAAGTTAGAGTGCCTGGGATCAAGGCCATCAAGATGAGCAACAACAGGAAAATCCAAACTAAATATACAATGTACATTGGATGCTTCATTAGTGGAAATGCACTCCATTATAGACTAACTCTGGTTTTAGACTTTAGAGAAGCCAAGCACCCATTTATGAAACCACCTTTCTCCTGCCTTCCTGTTGTAGAGCTATTTATTTTCCTTGAAATCATGTGTTTCTTTCTGCCGCAGTGGCCTCACAGTGCATTTATCTTCTTCGGTCTGTAAGCTCCCTGGGACAGGGACTCTTGATACTCGTCTCATGAAGGCTGTCAGCACTTCGAAATGAAAAGTAGTAATGTTAACAGTAATCTTCTACTCAGGTAGAAAAGCTGATTTGGTTATATTTGCTGGCAGTAGCCAGTGCACACAGTAAATGAGCTGCAGGGAGGATGTGACTGTAAGTCAGTATCATGGCCAGAGCGGCCATGTAGCAGAGATACAGAACACGAGGCTGTCCATCAGACAGATTAACCTCCCAGCCCCAGTGCACCATGTCAGTACGATATGTACAAGCTGGTGACTCCAGAACTGAAATGTGCTATTTGCATTTCTGACACCACATCTTGGAAAATATTTGCTGCATGGTTTAATGAGCTGCTGGAGTAAAAGCCAGCAAAACTCAGAAATTTCCTGGGGTGTACCAGAATAAAAATGGGGTCCTCAGTCTCGGATGGGGGGTGGATCCCAGTTTCTACAAAGCCCTAAGTACACTGTTCCATCCTGCAGTTGATCAAGTTTCATGATAAATGTGTCTCTACTGCGATCTGGTTAGCACTACCAAGTTATGTAAGTTGTGGTGGTAGATCATCCTTATGTTCAGTGAGGACCCATTCTAAAACAAAATAGGGATCCAGTGAAATAAATCAAAGCAAGACCAAACTAAAGTATGCTAACATTTCCTCAGCAAAGGCATCACTATCGGAAGTATAAATTAATGAAGGAAGGAATGACAAAAAAATCTTCCTTACTCTCCAACTGGAAAATATCTTGTGAGCTCAGCCCATATTTTTCAAGCATGATTGCTCAAAATCCAGACCCAAATCCACAAAAAAAAAAAAAGGCACCAAATTTCCAGTAACTGGAGAGGGTAAAAGAAGAAAAGGAAGAGCAGAAGAATATCACAGCACGTTTTGAAGTCAAGCCACCTATATACAGCTGTAAGCCAAGGTAGGAATTCAGGAATCCATACAGGGAAATGCTAGCCCAGGTTTCTAGCTGATCTGAAGCTACTGCAGCAAAGGGGCAGGCGTTTAAACATGTCTCTGCTACATAGCATGAGCACAGGTTTCTAAAACAAGCCTCCTCAGCATTCTGCCTGTGTCTTCACATCTGCCAAAATACCAGCTGTCTGCACAATCAGAGGGCATTGCTTCACATATGGTTTTGACAGATTAAAATATGAGAATTTTTTCTCATTTCTCTTCCCTAGGTTTCCCACTCTTGCTGTCACATAGAGACTAATTCCTAGGTATTGAGCCAATAATACCTGGTGGCTTTTAGCTCAGTCATAACTTCTGTTCCCTTTCCACTGTGTATCCTTTCTACAACTAATTCCTCAGATCAACAGGACAGTGCTTCTCATGAAGAAAAGACACCTGCTCTGTGTAACACTGAAGGCATTAGTAGTGCATGTTCTTGGGCCACCCTTTTAACAGTATCTACAGGTATGCAGCCACGAGTCAGTTCTGTCAGCACGAGAATGGGCTAGAAAGAAAGCAAAAAATTCCCTAATGCAGATAGCAAAGGAATCTTAATTTATGGGACTGTAGAAAGAGTTCAAGGAAAAAGAATAGAGATTCTTGAAGCTGGACTATATATGAGTTCCTCCCTCAAGAAAGAAGTAACAGAGATGAGACCCATAAGACAAAAGGAGTACAAAAATCAGCAGAAAATGTTACAGAAATAATACAGATTTTATCACTGACTTCATGGGATCAGGGCTTTCCTTTATCCTCTGTCCCCTAACCTCTACTTATTTGCACAGAGGATAACTGGCATGATTCAACACCAAAAGCCCTCACAGACTTTGGATGAAGGAGTTAATAGGATTTCATCTGCAGCTCCTGCACTGGATTTTAACTGGTTGCCACGTTCTGCTTTTTTATATATATTTTTGTTCTGATTTATTCATACTTATTAATAAATAACCTCATTAATGAAGTTAATTATAAGAACAATGCTCACTTTAGAAATAAAGTAAATTCAATGTTGGTTCTGAAATATCTAAGCTTTTAACGCAGGAAGTTATGATGCAGCATATCTGCAGCTTCTTAAGTTTCTTTTCTTCCCTTTTTCTCCTGATTAGCTACTTGCCAAGTATTTGTATATTTTCAGATAGAACAAATTTTCTGCCTCCTCATGAGGGTTCATGTTTATTTATACCAGTAAGGTGCAGTAATTGAGAAGTAGCAAGATACATCCAGGACAGAGGTCTACTTGAATCTCTAATTTGTGTTAGATCTAAGAGAGAACAGCCAGTGTAAGTTATGATTGCTGGAAGGTAGCATACATTTCTAAACAGATGGAAGCCAGGTATTTTAAAATAAATGGCAACAATCGACTTAAATATAGCCCTGTCTGAAGCCAAGCAAAGTAATTTCATTGCCTTCACTGAGTTTCAAATCAGTACAGCAGAGCATGTTACAGCTCTAAATCTCATGCTTTACAAAATATACCTATCAGCCACACTTTGTAGATAGGGCACCTGAAGCAGAGAAAAGTGAAATGATTTGATGAAGCTCAGTAGGAACAACAGTAGCAGAGAAAAAATGCCAGAAAACAAAGGTATCTATTGCCTTCCAGAACTTCTTATTGCTGTAGACTACATCAGTCTCCATCAAACCCTACATGCTCCCAGTCCTGTAGGTGTAAGTATTAGCAGAAACACTGACAAGTGTGTGACAAATCACCTTTTACTACAAAGTCCACTAAAGGCACTGGAAAAAAAGACCTATTTATTTTGGTGAGCCCTGGACATAACATTAAGGGAAAATCTGGAACCAAAGATCAAGTGTCCCAGTCTGCACCAGTTCACTATAGCCAGAACACAGCCAGAAAAGCAGTGAAGATACAACAAAATGGACAAAGCAGGACAGACAACAAAGAGGAAAATGTTAAGGTGAGACACAAAACAGCCTCAGCAATTACAAGAGGAGCCCAGATTTACATTTATCAAAGCCATCACACAGTTGCCAAAGGGGCAAAAGACATTTGTCCATATACTAGCCATTCTTCTGTGCTACTGCTGCAACGGCCCAGAGAGCTGCTCACTCCCACATGGGTATTTCCTTCGCCTTAGGTATTTCAGTTGTTTCACACAGGACTTTGATGAACAAAATAATTAAATAATACATATTCATTATGAAAGGGCCAGTGTTAATGAAATTTTCAAATTGCATCATGTCTTCAGACTATTTATTTTGCTAAAAATAACTTGCAAATTAACAGAGCCATCGACAGGGGAAAAGTTAAACTCATGCCTTTGGATCCCAGTTCTGCTTTCTGTTGTCTGTATCCTCCATATAGACAACTACAGCTAATTATGAAAGTCTAGCAACTGGTATGTAAGCTGACTCCTTAAACACTGCTTACGCAGAAACACAGAAAATTAACATTGGTTAGTGGCATTCTGGTAGGTGATATATATAATATAAAATTGATGTTCACTGATCTGTACAGGAAATTGGGTCACTTTTCACTGTCTGTTGCTTGGGATGAAACCTCTTTCTAGTAAGCCTTCTGTATCTGTTGACAAGAGAAAAGCTTGGAGAACTGCAATTTATAGAACCTGAAAAATGTTAGTATTGTAACACCAAACCACAAATTGTTATCAAAACAAGTATTTGCCTAAAATTCAAAATACTAAGAAATACATAAGCAGATTTTTGCATTATTTTTTCTTTTATAAAAAAAGAAAGAAAATAAAATCTGAGTTCTATCTTTAGAAATCTGTGAAAAGAAACACAAATCTATTTCAAAATGAAAGTTATCTTCATAGTGCTTACAATTGCTTTCTGCCTTTGTCTCTCCCTTTGTTTGGCCCTTTCAGATTCCCGTTTTTCATACTCTTTGCGGTACTCTTCCCTCTTCAGCCTTTCATGCTGATATTCCTCATAGCTGTCATATCTAGGAAACACAACTTAGTCATTAAATCAAGCACTTGCATTTGTGAATGCAAAATTAGTAATACAATTTCTGGAATGCTTCATTATCTCTTGAGAACCAGCTGCAAAGCAAACCAAATGCTGGCAAGATGCACTACCTGGGTCTGCGACTGTACGGTGATCTGGATCGCGATCTTGCACATAAGGGAGAACTTCTGTATGCTCGGTGTCTACAGTGGCTGGACTCATAATAGCAACAAGATCTGCAGGAAGAAACAAATTCACCTCTGTCATTCAGTTTGAATTTATTGACACCACCTTCTACCTCTTCTCCAAACTTACAATTTGTTCTAAGCTACCAGTGAGGTTTTCCAGTGACAGTCTGCCATCACCTAGTCAACTAAGAGGCCTCTAGTGATTTACCTCCCTCGCCCTTCTGTAATGCTCCTTATTAAGGCTAATACAGAGCAGAGAGTCAGCCACTGTCAACTTCATCTGATAGGGACTGCAGCCAGATTGGCACTGGGCAGCTCAGAGATAATGGGAAAGGTTAGTTGTGTACATCTCTCCCCAATTGCTCTGCTGCTGACCTGACTGGCTCCACTAGGAAAGTGTAAACTTGGCAAATTTAAAGGATAATGGCAACAAGTGTTTCTGTAGCAACTCCATAACCTTCAGAGTTAATCAGCTTAGGAGCAATAAAACAAGTTGCACTGGATTAAATTGTTTCTTGTTTTTTTTATTTCTTTCCTTCAAGTTGCTTTATGCTTTTGCTGTTTTCCTTTGTATTAACTGTGATGATGATACATGAATTTTCTGTACCATACCTTGAAGAGGATTTACTACGGGGTGACCTTGATCCTGATCGGGAATATGGAGAACGGGAACAAGACCTGCGCTGAGGAAAGGACCTTGATCTAGAGCGTGTCCTTTGGGATCTTTGAGAAAATAAGGATTTGGGTGGAGACACTGAATCTCTGCATGGAGAGTTAAATGAAGAGCAAGAAGGTGAAACATCAAATAATGAATAGGCTTGTGTCCCATCCCAAGGGTAGCATAGTTTATCACTTTCATCTTCACTGTCATCCAAAAGATCATCCATTGCTAGTCCTGAATTTATAAACATAGGTAGTCTGGAGAATTGTTCATTACTGTAATCACTGTCCCTTAGTTCTCTGGTCTTATCTGCTTCTTCATCAAAAACAGCTTGGCTGGGATGACCAAAATGCTTATTCAGTTCAGCCCGAATTTCCTGGTCTTGGAGCTGTTTTCTGTTATTACCATGGGATCCCTGCTTACTTGTCTGTAAAGTCTCTTGCTTGAAATACTGGTCTTGTTCTAAAGAACAGCAAATCTGACACTGCCACCCAGGTGAAGAATCCTTAAATTCTAGTTGTCTGGAGTCCTGAAGTTCCTGGGATATTTTAATGTGTATTTCCGATTTTGAATTCACAGATTGACAGTAGTCATGGTCACCAAACAGCCGCAAACTGGGCCGTTTTGTCTTTCTCTCCTCATGTCCACTGGACAGTACTGTAGTCTTGCTAAGCTGTGCATACAGCTCAGACTGTTCTGGACCCTTCTTGATTGGGTTATTTCCTTGAGAACTGGAAGACTCACTATAGCGGGGCTTTTTTGAAGGTGGTACACCAGTCTTGCATGATGACTTCAGCTTAGGGGAAGTCCTAAAAGGATTATCCTGGTTGGCTTTATGAGGAGGGGTCGTAGGTGGAGTTAGGCCTAAGGGATAAAAAAGGAGGAATAGAATATTTTTAAGTTCACTTGCAACATTTACAAAAGCGGTTATGTGCTTCTCTAAAACAGGTGATACAATGCAAGACCCATTCTGTTCTATGTCACGTTAACACTGCTAATACTGGCAATAAAGATGTGAGACACCAAAGGTCTAGTAACAACAATAGCAACAGAAGTAATGCATTGTCATTAATCTTCAGCATCATTCCTGCCCCTCCTCTGCCTCCATGACATCCGCCTCGCTCTCTGTAGATTCTGATAGAAAAGATCAAGGGATAAAAACCAAAAGACTTCTTTCTTACTTTTTTTTTGTAGAAAAAAAAATCAAAAAGATTTTGATATAAAAATCAAAAGCCAAGAGACTGGCACCGTCAAAAACCTAAAGAAATTAGCAGACAAAAACATGAATAAAAGCAAGTCTGGGAAAAATGAGCGCTACCAAAGGCACCTCAATAGGACACAGATCTTGAAAGCAAGGAAGTACAGCAACTCCACAACTCAACTGCAATGACTCTTTGTTTCTACAGTTCATTAACTTAGTAAACCATTGCTAATGTATGTATAATACATTCTTGCAAGCACAACTAATATATTTTGCCTGACATGTGGTTCTGCAACTGAAACCCAAGTGAATAATAGGACAACTGCAACTGTAATGAATCATTGCACTTAGAACTAAATATTAGTGAGAGCCAGGAAGTAGGGAGTCAAAATGAAACAGGTAAGTCTTCAAAGTCTAAAGATACCACTAACTGCCAGGATTGTTCACGTAATTGTAATAGATTGTATCACTATGATAAGACAAAATGCCAAAAAGGACTACAGCCAATTCCAGTAAAACTTTGAATGACCATAGCATCTTGAATTATTTTTATAAGGGTATAATATAACTCTTACTATTTTCCGTAGAAATCATAGAATTTCTTCAGACTTTACAAGAGGATAACCCAGGATACCAGGTCAGAGTAACAGCAAACAGCAGACATTGTCCAGGAAATATTTACTTTTCAGGAAGGTACTTAGTATGCTATGTTTGAAAAATCTGCTTCTGTCCAATTGTAATTTAGAAGTATATATGCTTAAAATGTAACTAATTCGACTGAGTTCAGGGAGTTCTAGAAAATCTAGACCATCCTTAACCACTCCAGAGCCTGATGCTGCCATAGATTTCTTTGTCTAGCCCAAGCAATGAGCTTTCATTAGCAAGAATGAAAAGAGGGCAGGCAAATTACAGGAAATGTGTATTTCAAACATGGCTATAGAATTTTGTTTTGTACTACAACAGAGCTCAGCAGATAAACGCAAATGCAACATGTTTTACGGTGTTTTGCTGTAAAGAAGGAAAAGTGTCCATCAATGCATAGTGCTCCCTAAGGAGCATAAATGGAGAATGGAAGCCCCATTGCGTTAGCTGCAATGAATTTGTTCCAGAAAAAAGAAGATAGCAGTATCAAGGCATGAATACTTGATGTGAAAGAGAGGCTTGATTTTGACTAATGCTTGGAAAAAACAGTTATGAGCCTAATGCCACAAGAAGTCAGGGAAACTAAGGCAACAATAATGACACCTAAAACTCCAGATACCTCAGATTTTAATAGCAAAAAAGTTTGTGTGAAGTCATCACTGTTTAACTGTTTCCTTTAACTGGAGTCCTTGATTTTTTTCTTCTTTCACAAAAATCCAACCTGAGTTAGCAGTGTGTATTTCACATCTTATCCACCTCCTCACTAACAAGTATTCTTGACTACCAAGTGAATTTTGGGTAAAACGAATAATCCTGTTCCAAATTCTTCCATAGTAATTTTCAAGTTAAAATTTCGAGTTCAGATGCAACAAGGAATTGTGTAAGCAAAGACTAGTTTTCGATAAAAAATTTAGAACTGTCACTTTTAGTCATGAAATTATACAACCCCTGAGAAGCAGCTCTGGAGTTAGTTACTGATTTTTTGGATGTAGTTTTAGAGAGAATGAAGCAGAAATACAACCACTCCACAGTGAACATGCATATTTAAGAATTTCAGGCAAAGAAACCCCAGAGATAATCCAATATTTAAGATAAAATATTGTTTCCATTTTCACTTCTTTAAAGCTAGCTCCAGCAGGAAGCAAGCTAAACACAGAGTACAACTATTTCCAGAAGCCTGACAAGGACTCCAACAATCTTTAGAGCAGGAGAAAAAAAAGCCTTACCAAAAAAAAGCCCTCACAAAAGTACAGACTGAGCTAAATTTACTGGCACTTCTCTTGCTGGCAGAACTTCGCTGGAAACAGCCTAAGAAAGGGCTTCCTCGTTGCATTTTGGCTTTTTTCCTGGTTTTCAGCAGAATCAAAAAGTACACAGGCAAGCAGGAACAGATGAAAGTTGGAAAATGTTCATTTAACTTTTGAACAAACCTCCATCAGCGGATGGAGGGAGTGAACCTTTGAGTTCATGTCAACAGTACAGTCTACAGAGCTCAGCGTGTCCCATGACTAAGCTCCAAATTATGAACTCTTCAGAAAACCAGTTGGCTGCACACTTGTTCATCTTTACACTAATTCCTGGTAATCTCCACTGAGGACCATGATCCCACATCAATGGTATTACAATATTCTATCACCGTTGGATTATTTCATACACGCCACATTCACTGCCAATGTGTACATTTTACCGTTGACAGTACAAGGTGTATTCTGTGCTCTCTCTTGAACTTAGCAGGTTTTGACAGATTTATGGAAGGACAGATGGCCATTACGGGCTGAAGGCTGACAAGAGGCAGTTCAGAGCATTGTTAACACACTTGCACAAACTCTCAGCAGCGCAGCGCTGTGCAGAATGTAATTCAGACTATAGCTTTTTTATTGCTGCCTATTTTCTTTTGTCAAAAGAGCCTGCTGTGCACAGCAACAAATGGCTGCCATTACCCAGAATGTAATGGGTGTCAGACAAATCACGTAACACAAACAATCAAGAGTATGTAGGTCATATTTCAACAGAGCACAACCTTAGCAATATTTATGATTACTGCATTGAAATGTGCTCTATAATAAACAAGTACCTCTACATCACTCACACTTACGTACTTCTGCACTGCAAATCTGTTAGAAGTGGTACATACTCTACAATCACCCCCCTTAAACAGTCTTTTTTTCTTTTTAAAGTAAAAGGCAAGTATTTTTTTCATGACATGCTATAAAACCATTTTCTTTGTAGGGACTTTTCTTTAATTGAATGGCTTTGGTAAATGGTACATTTGCACTTTGCCTTGCTCTGCCTACTACATACTATGAATTCACTCGGTGATC
This sequence comes from Forpus xanthops, assembly GCA_032466535.1. Lineage (NCBI taxonomy): Eukaryota > Metazoa > Chordata > Aves > Psittaciformes > Psittacidae > Forpus > Forpus xanthops. The sequence goes on along the minus strand of JASSUY010016295.1, from coordinate 45,024 downwards.
TTGCGCTTGAAAACAGCGTACATCAATTTGGCAGCACTGCTGCTGAAGCAGCACCGTCCTTCCAGAGCCTGTGCAACAAAAGGTGTCTGCATGTGTGCTGGCTCTGCAACCTCAGCCAAGAGACTTCTTTCAAGAAAGTCTCTGGGAGAGTGAAATGCTTTTCATATATTCCAAAACTCCACAAAACCAAACCAAAACAAAACTTTAGTAACTCATTTAGCTCCCACAGAAATTATGGGCGTGCTTTTGCATAAAATGTGACATCTTGACTTTTTAGGAATGATTTGCAATGCTGTTTTACATAGCCATGGATCTTTCTAAACCTCTACTGTAACTTTTAGCATTTAAATGTTAGATGATGTTTATTGTGCTTTGAGGGGGATGAGAATTAGTGTCCTTTGGAGAATACAGACCTTGAACCTTTCTACAAGTGCACTGAGCTTTTCAGAGGCATTGAAAATGAATCCTTTATACCTTAGAAGTTTGATAATGGATTGAGACAAACATTATTTAAGGTCACTTAAAACATTGAGCACAAGATAACAGCTCAATTCAGTAAAAGAATCAGAAGTGCTTTTGTGTGGCACAAAACTGCAAAAGCCAGAAAAATGTAATTAAATAGCCATCATATAGTAAAAGCCTACATTGCTTGTTGAGTATTTAGTTTAATCCTGTTGTCAGTGCTTCAGAGAATAAACACATATGCCTGAAAATATCAAATATTTTACTAGATTTTATTCCCTCCGGACAACTCTCAGCATCTCACATCTCATTTTATCAGAAAACATTCTGAGGTCAAACAAGTTTTTATATGATGGATTTTAAGTATTTGTTCATACAACTAAGAGATAACTCAGGTCTACAAGTGGGCAAATAGCAGGGTATAAGTATCCTCAAGGATGCTTATGAATTCCAAATCATTATTCAAGTTGACTGTGTTCATAAAGCCTTTTCTGTCATCTTTTTTGAGAAAAATTTGCGTGCAAGGAAGACCAGTGAGGAGTTTTATGTGCTGGTAAATCAGAGGGATCTGTGTGCAAGTGAAACTTTTCACCAGGTCACCTGCTGTAGATAAGAGGGTGGAAATAGCCTTCCACTTACTGATTGAGCCTTAAGCTCTCACTTCATGCACTTACATGATGGCTTCGAGTATTTAAGACTGAAGGTGTAGAACGGCACTGGGAGAAGAGAAGATAAATTTCAAACGTACAGGAGCCATACCACCTAACTTCTGGCATTCAGAAGTTCATCAGGAAGTCTAAGCCACTGAGAACGCCTCAATCACCAGGATTAACACAGCCACCTCCACAGGGTGAGTCATCCTCCTAGCCCCTGTGCCTGCAGGTAAGCCCTCAACCTGACTGGTAACAAAGAGGAAAGAAGTCTTCCAGTGACACAGAAACACCCCACATTCCTGGAAGACATTTAGAGAGCTTCAAACCCACATTATCTTAGTGAGGCACTGGCAATGAAGCTAGCCATGGAAATAAAGGGCGAATGACCTCTTATGATCCTCTTACTCCAAATGAGACCTGCCTTACGCAGAAGTTTCATCCATTGCATTACGATCACCTAGAGCTCCTTCCATACTGTGATGGTCTGGTCCATTTTCCTTTGAATAGCACTAGAAATCAGCTGCAGGAGTTGGGATTGTAGACAGCAATGGACTTAATCCTCTATCATAGGCCACTTATTTAAAGTGCATTCAAAGAACTCTTATGTGTGGCTTGAAAACACTTTACAAAAATGTCTGTTCCTTGTAATTTGACAAATAAATGCTTTGACAGTTTCAGGGAGGACAAAGTTAACATTCACAACTACCAACAAATCCATTGTAAGGCAAGATATAGCATCAGCAAGAGAATGGTTTCAGTTTGACTTCAGATACATGAATCCAAAATGTGTGTGTGACGAAGATTGATGGCTCATGTGGGAAATGCTTTTATTTATTTCTTTTTCTCCTCTATAGTTAATTCATCAGTGAGAGAACCAATGTTTTTTTCAGGAGAGAGATCAAGGGAGCTGCTATTTATATTAAAATACTTTGTGCTTCGATAGTGCAAGCAGCACTCCAAATGGTCTTTTCAATTCGGCAGTAAGATCAAGGCAACTCCTATTTAAATTATAATAAATAGTGCTTGTACAGTGCAAGCTGCCCTATATAAGGACAATGAGCAATGCGGTTATCTGGATATAATTTGGAGTTGCCAGGGTCTCACTAAGGAACTCCAAGGTGTTATTAATCATTACTGCCACTATATTTTCCATTCTTTTTTGTTGTTACATTTTTTGGGGGGTGTTTTTGTTTGTTTGTTTTTTTTAACTGAAGCAGGTCCCAATTCTGCCATGATTTACTCACATACGCTCTGAGTTCTTCAGTACCCAAGGTTGTTTCCATTATGTACTTGTCTGCTTTCAACAAAAGCAGACTCATGACACAAGACACTACTGCAATACAAATGAGTTTAAAAGTTAAGACATGCACCAGCACTCATATTTTTATAGATTTACATATATATGAGTATAAAAAATAAAATCCTTGTATCTGGAAGGCAGAGATGAATACAGCTACCAAGTCATGAAGTACTAATACCCTGAAACTTCCTCACTAGGCATTGCAAAGGCCAGAGCAAGTGCAACATGAAGTCCAAGATCCACCATCATGTGGCTCTGCTTAATAACAGTGCCCCAGCTCCAGTTGGGGCAGGCATGCTCCATCAACTCTTACCCTTCCTGATTATCATCAGTTTGTTTTCTAGCTAGACTCCATTTAATTCCAGAGGGAAAAAAAACATCAAATTGTACTTTTTATAGCACAACATTCATGTTCTTGTATTAGTCCAGTTGTGCTGTTTCACAGCTTCTGGTGCATTTTTAATGTGCTAGTTCTCTAAAACAACCACTGAGTTGTTCTGTTTCCTCCTCTGTGCACAGCTGATAAAGCAGAATGAATTTGGAGATACCATGACCATTCATGTTGCCATTATGGAAGCAATACTAGAGGACTACCCGGGAGTCTGATCAACTCCCACTTTCTATCTACTCAGCTGATGGGAAGAGCAGGCTGCTGACTTTCTGGCTGGGAGAAAACACTGCTTCCTTCAGCAATTTTAACGGCTGCTTGTACCAGTCTGTTGTAGTCACCTCATCTGCCCCTTTCAGTTGGCAGCACTAAGCACTGACTTACCAGCGGCACCTTCATGCAGATTTGCTCTCCATTAATGATAAAAGAGGCTTCTCCATGCTTCAGACCTGCTGGCACTGAATGGGATTATCCTGCTCCATAGAGTGAATTTTGCCCTGCTTGTGTTGGATTTGTGAAAAGAAGGTGTATTGCAAGGATGCTTCCTTTTGCCACAAGAGGAATGACTAAGACTGAAGTTTTTCAGGACATAGCAGAGGGCAGTGTGCATATTTTAATGCAGAACTAGTAAAGAATTGTCTGAAAAAGTGAAATGATGATTGCATGGAGCTGAAAGCTCGAAGTACATACACAAATCTAGTGCTTGGGCCTCCTCTTGTGTAAAGCTGCCATTGAATTTAGAGGCATCAAGCTGATTTATGGTACCTGAAGATGTATTTTGCAATGCTTCCCAAAATGATAGAGATCACATAATTTACAATCCACTGTTACCCTGAGAGAAACACGTGCCAACTACATTTCTTATTTTTCAATGTTACACAACTGAGGAAGAAAATAGTCTTAGCAATAGATCAGGTGGAGCTCAACATGTGCTCAGTTCTGGACACTTCAGGAAAATGGAGGAAAACCAGAGTTCAGAGGAAAGCAGTTAAAAGGATCTGAGTCTGAAAGAATTGGCTTTAGTGAAAAGAAGAGCTGCTGAATTAAATGAGTGCAATGGGTGATGCATGAACTAAACCAGAACATGATAAAAAAAAATCTACAAATCTTCAAAAGGTACAAACACCACAGATCTGAAAGGAGGAGGAGGATAAAGGGGGATTGTGTGAAGCTAAAGGAAGAAATAAAGAGAAAGCAAGAATATAAAATGAATGGCAATTTAAAAAAAAAAAATACCTCTAAGCTATGGAATAGTTTTTCAGTGGTAGAGGAGAAAGCTGTTATTTGTGACATATTAATCTAGAATTGACAAAGCACTGAAACATGCAGTCACGTACAGCCCTAGACTGGCCTGGAGACAGACTGGATGACATAACTTTTCCATCTGTAACATCTATTACACTGTGCTGTGGGGTCTGTCTTTGAAAGATGGTGCTCAGCAGTACACAAATCTATGGGGAAATGGGGAAGTATAACAGATAAATGGTTTCATTCATATTTTTCAAGAAATTATGCTCTCTTGTGCAGGTTTGGAGCCATATTTTCAAACACGTTCCTTCTCAGGTAACTGGATAGTCAATGCTAAACTGAATTGAAGTTAATCTCCTGGAGACCTCTGCAAGATCTTGGTGTACACGTGGTATATTAAAATGAACAAACACACAAGCCATGCTTAAAGCAAGAGCCAGCACACCCCATTTCTCACCTGCAGTTCCAGAGAGTTCCACACTTAAGGTTTGTTCAATAGTCTTGTTCTCAAATGGGGAACCCTTGGGATCACTGGAAGACAGGGCACATTTATAAAAACAAGCTGAAATGGAGTTGCTGTAGCCAAAATCTATTGAAACCCCCTCCCTTTTATAAATGTTTGCACTTTTTAGTACTTACTTTGGTGACTCAGGCGTCAATGGAAGTGATAAACTTGTTGGTTTGGCTAAAGGGAAAAAGAAAGCAATTATGAAATATTTAAACACTCCAGAACATATACTAAAAAGATTTACTTTTATTTTGGAGCTGAAATCCCATGTTAGGCAGTTAGGGCTGAGCTCTGATGACAGTTCAATGGCCATTTCAGTGTATCTGTCTTAGACAGACCAATAAGGAGACCCATCCTGATTCCTTATTACTGGTACCAAAAAAGCACATAAATTTCAACACTGATTTACATCAATTACTATGCCTCTGAAATACAGTTCACAATCCAAATGCCAAGAACCTTTCAGAACAAGAGTAGTTAAAAATCAATGAAGAACTCTACAGGATACACTGTAAAAATCTGATTTCTCTTAGAGTTAATTTAAACTACAGTTCACGTTCTGTTTGGAAATGGGAGCAGCAGAATAACTATGAAGTGACAGAACGTTATGAATATTCAGTTAATTTTACTTCTACAATATATAATTTTATATATAGCACTGAGAATAGGTTGTGTCTATGAGGCCAGAGTCCAACCAGTTATAGTCCATATTTCTGCAAATAATCCTGCAAACTATGACAAGCCACGAACATAGTCACAGATGGTTAAATTGGGGTTGAAGCTCTCAGCACTACAGTCGCAACATACACAAAAAACTAAAGCCATAGCTATAAAAATACATGTCTTTGTAGCTTTTATTCATGCAAACTTGTATTTACTCAAAGCAAGCCAAGAACTAGGATGATGTAATTCAGCTAAGATACCTTTAATTGCCAGAGAAATGTTTAAAAATTAAAATAATATTACTTGCAAATTTTACTTTTCAGAAGTAAGATTGATGTTTAAACGCAGAGAGCGTTGTACCAAGAGCAACAGCAGGGGATCTCTTTGGCAGATTAATTACTTAAGACAAAATGTTTCCCTTGAACACTCCTGCACTGCAGATCTTTTGTCCAGAGTGTCACTACTGCATATTTCGTATTCCTTCCAGGCTTGAAGCTCCCATCAACATTAAAAGGATTCTATATGCAAATTGATTACTTTTATAAGCTCTAGAGCTTTCCTGAAGTAATACTGCATTTATTTTTTTTTTTAAATTAACTCAATTCTCAAGAGCTGCATATTGTTTCTCCTCCTTCCCATACGAAAGTTAGAAATGGAAGCTCAGGTGTTCACCTCGGGTTCACCTTCCTCAGAAGTCACTGCCAGAGTGAGGAGATGCACCTCAATGAGTTATTTGTCTGATCCAGCATTGCTGCTGATTTGTGCATAAAACAAGAGCCATAAGACTGAATGCAACCTGACACATTTCTGCGTATATTTCATACAGTATAGGGATAGTAAAGTTTGCCATTGGCTACGTAGAAGTAAAACTGGCTTAAAAAAGAAACAAATAGACAGACCTTACAGTAGGGCACTGGAATAAAGTTTTATACAAAGACTTACACTTCTTTTTAGAGGATAAAGAAGAAATTGCTTAAGCAATTCGAGCTTTCTAAGGAAGCTGAATGTGTAAGAGGCATTTAAACTTCTAAAAAGTCTCAGTCTAGCTCTTATTAGTCCCAGAGAATAGTCCTACATCAGAACACATATAAAATCCTGCAGCACTGAGGTACAGAGCAGGCCTGCCAGAGATGGTCACAGAACCAAGGCATTATCTCACACTACTTCATTTTAGGCAGATATCTCTGAGCTCCCCCACTGAGAAATTCACATACCAAAACACTCATCAGTTTTCTTACTGCTAGGCAAGGGCTTGATCAAACAGTATTCCTGCAAAGCAGTCATCCTCACATGCAGCTATTGATAGTGTAAATATTTAGCCAAGATGCTATCATTTCCCATGGTGCCTGTTTATTAGACTTCCAAGGTCTAGTGCCATGTGGTTTTTTCTCATTAAAAAAGGGTTCACATGAAGTGGTTTGTCCCCGTAAATTGAAAACATTCAGGTTCAAAAGAACTAAGTTTCCTCATGGGCAAATTTCAGCGCAAAACCACAGATGATCTTTGGCATGAACGGGTTTGTGGACATTCCCATGGGTTTGCAATATGTTTGCAACCCTAAGGGAAAATATCGTTTGACTTATCCTTCCTGAGCTTTCCCTAACTTTGAAAGAGACCCTGATTACTTTTTAAAACGGAAAGAGCCAATTTTCTTGTACTTTTGATTAAATGTATGAACAAATGACTGCAGGTCTGCAAATATCAGTTAAATTTGCAAGGTTGATTCTGCATGAATTGACTGTCCAAGCTGAAAGCATTATATTCTTGTATTTGTATTATATGCAAATCCATTGATATTGAAGTCATATATTGGTGCATGAGGCAAATTTGATGAAAAAACCAACATTTCAGAAGCCTGTAAATTAAATCGCAGGAATTAAAGAAGAGAGTCGTTTCCCTCTGCCTGCAATTTCACCTGCAATACCACTGCAGTCACAGTCATCTGTTAAAACACTGGTAAGGTAGTGATATGTGCCTTTGGTCTTCCCTCATCTCTCCTTCTGAGCTATTTCCATAACCCAACATGCCCCACTTCTTTGCACTGAACCTATAAAGTTGCCTTACCTGGGGAAAAAAATGCAGTTTTGATCTGAATAGGAAGACTTATCATATATGTGTGTGCGCACATACTTCTATGTATGTGTGTAACACGTGCATACAGCATGTTATACATGATACACCTTATCAGGTATTCCTATCAGTAACACCCAGTGGTGTTAATAAAGCTCCTGTAACTTCTGGCAGGTCTGTGTTTCAGTACCATTGTAGTAAGAGACACAGATTTTACATGAACAGCTCAGTCTGGATTTTGCTGTGAAGCAGATTGCTGAAGCCATCTCCAGAAGGAGTGGCAGTTGACATCCAGGAAGTTCTAGGGGCAGTCGGATTTCCTTCTTACAATAAACATTGCTCAGAGAATTTAAGATCGCAATGGGGAAAACTATACTTAGGATGTCAGAATGTACAGCTGCAAGAAGGGTGGCAAGGGAAGATCATTTTTATTAAGTTTGCTTATATTTCATAGTAAAGAGGGAAAGATTAAATTTCAGCTGAAAATGCAGGGAAGGGGGAAGGGAAATGAAAAAACATATACAACTGTTGCTTTAATAATATCAGGAAAACACATTCAGGGTCATACCCTGGTCTCTGCTGCAGCCAGATAACTTCTATTGGCTTTAGTAGAGTCATCCAGGATTTGCACTGATGTGACTGAGATAGGCACCTGGCCTTCTAGATGCCAGGTCAATATATGTATGTAGATATATTTTAAAGTAACAGTAACTTAAAAAAAAACTCCCTTTTGCACTGCTAAGCTTTTACAGCTTTCTTTTATCTTGGGAAAACAGGCATGGGAAGAGGGGGAGAGAAAGCAAGAGAGGGGCTTTAAGTTCTTGCATCTCTGTCATAGATGTTACTTGTAATATAGACCAGTTCTTTATGCGTTGAGAGATACTAAAGATCCACACAAGTGTTTAGTTTTGTCCACAAAGAATCTAGAAAGAGAGAGAAAGATCAAGATGGCAGCTAAACTTTCAACTATTTACAAAATAAAATTACAAACCAGCATTCTAGCTTTAACAGGAATGACACATTTATTGCTTTCTCTGTAGCAGTAAGAGCACTATTTATTGTCTCTTAAGGACTATGTGGCAGGTTAACAATGCCTTTACTTTTACCCTAGCAAAAAAGAAAGCAGCTTACTAATGAACTGGCCTGTCCAGCTTGTTTAGTGGTATAATGATTTCTTTGTGGTACAGTACTCTCTGAACAAGTATCTCCAGCTAGCTGAGTATATTAACATGTGGTGTTTGTTAAACCTTTTTCTCCAAGATTCTTTTTCTGAGGCTAGGCACAATGGAGACAGGATTAAAACTGTTTAAAAGCTAAATCTAGCTAACTAGTTCTAACTTCCTCATACTGTGTTAAAATTCTCCCTACGCAGAAGAGATGCTGGATTTACAATACTAATCCAAAGAACATAAGAGGTATCAAGGGTGTTCACAGCTGCAGTACTTCAGATCCCCTGTGTTACTGCTAGTACCAACATTGGGTTCTGTGGTCCCGCACCTACCTTGCAGATGATTTGTCTGAGACTGCAGATGAGGCTTCCTTTTGGAGGTGCATTTCTCTTTGTTGCTGTTCCTGTTCTCTGCTGGTTTGGTCTGAGGAGGGTCATCATTCGTAGTCAGATATTTGAGAAGTTCAGAGCAGGGACGTCTTTGAGGCTTTTGCTGTTGACAAATGCTCTTTGCTTTATTGCTCCATGAATTCTCAGTCTTAAAACAGGACATGATAAATAAAATAAAGTAAAATAAAAAAAAAAAAAGCTAAAATTAGCAATCTGAACCTTATCACAATAGATACAGGTTTTGTGAAGAGATGAGATTTTCAACGAAGTGTTCAGTCTAAGTGTACTAGATCTATGAGCTGTGAATAACTGTTTGCAGAACAAGGAAAGAAAATTACATTTCAAATTCCTAAATGACATTTATGCAGCTTTTTATTTGATTTCTCCTACATTTCAATGTTCCTACTCAGCAACATGTAACTAACAAGACCCTACAGCGCCTTTACTGTGAACAAAAAAATAAGCTGGTTTAAACCTTAATTTGCTGCTGATTGCTTGAGCCCAGTATTCACAACTCTCTTAAGTACCCCTAAATGCTCTGTTTTCAGTTACAGTGAATGGCAAGACAAACATTGTTTAATACTGCCTGCTAACAGAATTATGTCAGAGCCCCCATTCTATCCAATTAATGGCTAATATACATCTTTTGCCAAGAATCCACTGTCATTTTTCTTAGCTCAGTCAGCTGGTAAAATGGCAGTCCTGCATCCTGGAGTCACTCGTAAACAACACCAGCCCATCAGCAAATACCGTAGCCCCTACTACTCTCTGTATCAATAGAGTAGGCCAGAGTAACAGAAGGTGGGACTATAACTGTCAAAAGAAAAAGCATAAATGATATATTCAGAGCGTAAAGGAGCTCAGGTGATCTTCTGGCACCCAGTCTATAATCTGTTCATTTTTTTTAAAAGCAGTTGCAAGATACTAGGCAGATTAAAACAATACATATATATCTACTGCTTGCTTGGCTGCTGAAAGCATAGAAGACCTTGTTATACTTTATGTTTCTTTTTTCCTTATTACAAAGATTAAGTTTGTACCTTAACAACCACAGGGCTTGTTCTGATCCTGTGATTAGTGTTTGCATGGTTTTGTGTGCTGAGACCACTGCATTCATTGTAATTTAGCTGAGTGTTGGCTGGAGCCAGCAAGAGCTTCTTAAGCTACAAAGATATCAGGGAAAGGGAGGTGGAAGGAAAAGAGTAAAGTTAGGCATCTTTACAGATCAAAATTATTTATCTACATTTTTGCATAGTTAACTTAAAGTCAGCTATATCAATTCAGCAAGCAAAGTACAATATAACAGAAAGGAGGGCTCAATATTCCCCAGAGCAACAAGGTTTCATTTTATTCTGGTTTGGCAGCCTATTTCTGCCCCCTTTACTGCAATATACTGCAGGGCAAGCAGAAATGACAGGGGTTTTGGATTTCTGAATCCATGGCAAAATGAAATTCTCCGCGATCTGTTTGACAGAAAAAGCCTCTGATCTAGACAGAGACCTTAACTTTAACAGACTAATGGATACAGTGTCAAGTTGCAGGTATCTGGCTCTGCTCTCACAGAAGCCAGTGATACAAGGCTTTCAGCAGATACAGAATCACATCTCAAATTGGTTTTACTGAGCAAAATGCACATAAGGTTTCACACATCCTCACCCAAGGTTCAGTTTTGCCCTGATTAGCACTAAGCTGGAGCTCACTGGTCAATCAATGTTAAAGGCATAAAATTAGCCACACATCCTGCCAGACTCCATGGGCCTTTCTTCACAGATCATCAAAAGTGACATCTAAATATACATAAAAAAACAGCCCCAAGAAATGAAATATGTATTAAAACCATTACCCTGACTTATCTGAGCAGAATGATAAGCAAAACTGTCAGCCATTAGCACAAGAATCTCAAAAACAATCTCTTCAACACACTTGTTGAACAGATTGCCTATACTGGTGGGTTGTTTTCCCCCACTTAATTTTCAGTACTTGATTTTCCTCTCCAGTCTAAAATTAAAAGTCCAGACCTTACTATGACTACATCATACCCATGCAGCGGGTAGCCAGAGGCACATCCAATTCCTGTTAAACAGTAGGAAGGGTTCTTACTAGAGACGGCTCTTCTGCCTCCTGAGTTGGAGGGGTGCCGTCGGGCATTGGCGAAGGGTTAGTGGCATTTTCATTGGTCACATCTCCATCTGTCAGTGCATCAAATGAAGGCAATCCATCCTCATCCACAGGGATGCTGTCCAGTGTTTCAGTGAGAACAGCCAGCAAGTTTGCCTCGCTCTCTTCATCTATCTTCTGTGGGAGGAGACAAAACAAAAAAGCAGAACCAGGTGAGAACAGAAAAGGATCAAGTTGATGCCTCTGAATGCCAAAAAGCAGTCAAAACTTAGTTATACCAGCCTTTGAAGCAGTAACTTGCAACAGAATCTCAGAAGATGTAATTAAGTGCAATAAAATGATCCATCTCTGCATTCAAGAGAAACCTTTTTGCACTTGCAGTGTATTGCTCAAGTTTACTTTTCTTCAACAATTCTTTTTATTTTTTGATCAGGTGTTAACAACGATAAGTAATCACTCAGGGATTGTATTACAGGATGCACCCAAGCTGCTGACACCTAATGATGGTGTCAGCCCAGGCTGTCTCTTTCTCTTTTCAACACTGAACACCAGCTAATTGACCTGATAAAATTACAAGAACTAGAGAATAAGACAGCTAATCAGAAGACCAAAAGGAAACACCAGCAAAATTTAGAAAACATCGTTTGCATATGTATCCCCATGTAAGGAAGAGAGGGTTTCCCTTTCATACCTCTGGAAATCCTTGCTCCAAACTCTAACTACTTCCCATTCCTGAGCCATACTGTAAATGGCAGGCTCTTTGGGTTTCTTTTAAAGAAATGTATTAGGCAGGTTGCCTTTGAAGTTGTCCTTTTGAGTTACGTCATTTGAGTGCTCATTTTAACTATTGTATGCATTTATCTAATACAGACTGGAATCATAAAAAGTAGATTAATTCCTAATCAGATGTAGCTGTAATGTTAATTTGTATTAGATATCTTATTTCAGTAAAAAGACTTCTTTTTTTGTCAAATTGAGTAAATTTAAATGCCTTCTGATTTTTTAATGAAATATAGTCCCTACTGTATATTAAGGTACAGATTTTTTGGAGTACTGAGAGTTCTGAGGAGTAGAATCACGTGAAAATCATTATATTTATTTTTCAGGCAGATTGGAAATTGATCTTGACATATCAATTATCTAGGATTCCTAGGCTGATCCTAGTGCTATTAAAGTAAATGAAAAGCTTTTCACTGATATCAAATGGGGAGTTTTTCCACCAGCTTTAGAGTGGCTCATCACGATACAGGTTTACGCTGGAAAGAGATTTCAGCTAAGTTCAAACCTCACAGTTTAAAACTGTACTGGGAAGGAAGCACCAGGTAAGAGGAACAACATCAAGAAGCTAAAAAAGTAACAAGACGTTGCCAATCGCACCTCAGAAAAACGCAATAAAAAAAAAATCAAGGGAATCTGTGTACTGCCTTAGTAGGACTTAATTCTTTTATCTACCAGACTCTCAACAGAGATGCTCATAAACCACGTAGATAATTGCTCCTGCCAGACTTCTCTGCCAAGTCGTACCTCACGGCTTCTTACAGAAAAACTCTTGTCTTCGAGCTAGAAAACTACAGCAGAGCACAAACTGGTCTGGTGCTTACAGCATCATCCCCAAGAAACAAATAAACACTCAGGCAAAGCTAATGCTGAGGAGAAGCATTCACTTAGTAGGCCAAAAGGGGCTTGGTCACCAAGAAAAAGTACAAGTTCCTGTATCTGGTGTTTTCCACCACACCAAGCAGACACATGCACAGTGATCACTCAGTGTGCAGAGGATAGAAATAAGCAGGGGGAAGCCACCTTGTGAATGAAACCATGCTCCAAATCCAGCTTTTCACTGCCGCTTTTTGAGAAGAAAAGAGGAAAATTATGGTGTCACTTCTAGAAAAATACAAAAGGCATTATTGGGAAAAAAATAGCACTTTGCAATGTAACAAGGCTCTGACTTTTTTCCCAATGGCATTTCAAGTCCTTGCAGGTGGGGGTATAAATGGTGAAGAGAGCCTCAGGGTGGCTGTGGAGGGGAATGGCTGCCTAACCCCCAACCCCACACCAGGAACTTCTCCAGCAAGTCTAACTGGTGGGGCGCGCTGCTGAGCCTTGCAGCTTATAAAGCTGACAACAAAGCTGGAAGTGTTCCTATTTCTAATTGGAAATGCCTTCTTTAATAATAGCATGCCAGAAGAAACCCTGATATTTGCTTTCAGCTGCTCAGCTCTTGTGCTTTAAACAGACATTCAAGTGCACTGACATTCAAGAACAGAAAGTTGAGTGGACACCAGTCCTCATCACAGCAATTTCAATTAGTTTTGTACAAGTTTCAACATTCAAACACCCCAGAGAAAGCAGAAGATGTGACAAAGAGGACTCTCTTAAACAATTAATGTCACTTTCCATTATTGCTTCAGTCCCAATTTACAGAGCAAATAAATCAAAGTCACCACAGATGAAACACACTAGCTGGCTAACACATGTCTATTCACAAACGACATGGCAGCAGGAACACATTAGTCAAGAAAATGACATTGCTAGATAACCTTTTAAAGGTTTAACTATGCCATTGCTCCTAATTGTCCTAAATTACTGTTTATAAAGAAACACAATTATTAGATACAGCAGAAATAGTGCTGAGGGGAGATGCAGAGGCAGAGATGGGTGAGTACATCAACGTCTGAGCAATAATCACTGAAGCAGCAGCTTTCTGCTTTGCTATTGCAACCTGAGTCTTGGTGTTGACAGCACTGGGGAGAAGCAAGCCACAGCCAAATGCAGGCTCTTTCACGGTTTCAGCACTATCATCACAGAAGTTCACATTTCAGATTGGCATCCAACCTGCTCAACACATAGGCTTGATGTACCAGGATGAGCTGGGCACCTTCAATATTCACCGAGGTCAGAGGATGCGCTGCATGCTCTCAGGAACTCTCTCCATCATGTTCTGAACTTTCAAGCAGGGACACACTGAAAAGGGTTTCCTTCTGCCTGAAGGAGGAGATCCTAAGCGTTTAGACCACTTAAACGAAGTACAAGTTATAAGGAAAAGGGGTGGAGGACAGTTTTGAACATAAAGCTAACTGGCAAATACATACAGTTATTAAACACTTATGAAAACAATTTGTAATGATTCCATTTTGCTAACTAATGTGCCTTTTTAATGCAGAAGCAGTTATGCATCACCTCCCAGCCATATTGTATGAACTTCTCAACATCCTTGGTTGTTAGCTTAACACAAAGACAACAGCGCCAGAGGTTTTTTGACCCCTTGAAACCTTCACCCTGCTGAAGGAGGCAAGGAGCTCAAGTATGTCACTGAATGCACATGCTTCCACATTTCTGACAGCAAACATTTGTAGTGTATCCACAATGGCATTAGCTCCGAAAGGAAGTAGGACTCGGCACTGGTGTTACTATGGTTGGGTGAATGCAATGGGAAAGGTCAGACAGTGCTGTAAACTGCCAGGACACCAACCAGTCCTCAAAAATAAGTGATCTAGGAGCCTAAAGATAATGAAAAAAACCTGTGCTTTTCTCTGCTTTTACATATTTTTCCCTAATGCTTTAATACTTCTTCAGCACTAAAAATAATTCTCTGTCTGAAAACACTTTATTAGTTGTGTAACAATTTTATTCTAATTGGGTGTCTGCCTTCAGTAAAATGTCTCCAGAGATATTCTCTCTTTGGCCAGTGAAAAGCTATATGAAATGAGTTGATAATTTACCCACACAAAGGTATTTAAATCCTCTACCCCTGATAATTTCTTCTCTTTTGCTTATTCTGTCTACTGATGGAGCCAGTTCACCTCATGCTTAGCATTTTCTGTCTGTAATAACCTGTTACTTGCCGGCAACCCCATTGCAAAGGCCAAAGATGGAGTTGCAATGGAGACTCAGCCACACATGCATCCCTTTAGGGTGCATATATTGAGAAATGTTGCATTTTTTTCCTTAGAACTTTCTCCCTTTAAAAATTTTACAAAGTTTTAAAACCACTGTCACTGCCATCACCAGTGCCTTCTTGGAAACCTTGAGGCCAGCATGCAGATGTCCTGATGTGGGATTCTCCTGTAGCTCTCCCACAGCCAGCACCCATACACTGACACACTGACTCACTCCAGAAGAGGCTCAATCCCGTCATTTAGAAAATCTTTTCCAAATGTTTATAGCACCTCCAATGTCTTCCCTCTGGTTGATTTTCCTCCACCTAATTTGAGATTATTACACACACAGCTTTTTCTTACTGTATCTCAAGGAGTGATATCAGCTGATGAATGGTGATGCTCTGAAGTTAATAATCTGAACAGCGCAGATTATACTGAAAGATCTGCTCATGACACATACTGAAAGATCAGGGTCTAAGGTATGCATTTAATCCACAGCCCCAAGGAGCTGGGAACAGTGAAAGCTTGCCACATCTTCGTAAAAAGCCAAAGAAACTTTGGGACAGATCCACAGCTGGTAGAAGCTGTCACTGCTCCAGCAGCCCAGCTTGGTAAGCAATTCAGAGCAGCCAGGTGTACACCTCAACACACAAGGGATCGCCATTTCAACATATCGACTCATTTCTCCTCAGTAGCCTAAGATCTATTCATAGCACAATTAATAAAGAAAATAAAAGATTTTCCTCCAGCTGAAAATATCTGAGTGATCTAAAAATACTAATACATTATGGCACTACTTTTCAAAGCACAGAAATGACTTGTGAGCACATCTGGGACTTCCAACAGATTTAATTCCTTATGACACATTTTGGAATAAGAACATCCTCAAGATTCACATCACTAGGAGAAATGAGGGGTACAGATATGTACTGTTTTTGTACATAGGGATGCACCAAAAGCCCAATAATATCATGCCAGGCCTGAGAACCTCCTGTCAACAAACATGCAGGAGTAGGGGCAGCTGGTGTTTCAGCCCTGGCCCCTCAAACCGAGCCTTCCCACCTGAGGATAGCAAGCCACAGCTGGGCAGAAGCACAGGGAAGGTAGGAGGAGGGAAGGAATGCATGCTGGTCTTCCTGCTCCTGCCAGTGAAAAATGAAAGCTGATGTCAGGTACAGTGAAAGGAAAGAATTATAGCCCAAGTTTTGCCTCTTCTGGAGCAAGAAGGTGCCAACCTGCCATAGCCCTGGCACAAATAGTGCTGCCATGGTGATTTTGCAGCCTTCTCAATGTGCTGTCCAGAGCAAGTGCATCTTTCTTGAGTCAGAGCTGGACATACCTGGCACTGTTTTCTCCAAGGGCCAAACAAGAATCAGCGGTCCAAATGGAGAACCACTTGCTTCACCCTATCTGCTCACAACCAGACCCATACCATTATATATCTTGAGAAGTATTTCAGCTTTTATTTTTCTGATCAACTGCTTGCAATCCTTATGCATCCTGCACTGTCCTACAGTAAAAACCCACATCATGCATTTGTATTAGAACGTTTTTCCAAGGTCTGTTAGCCTAGTCCCCAAGAGACACTCCCATAATTGAAATGCTTAAGTCCAGAGCTATCAATTATCTTTAAAAACAAAATGGAGTCCCACTAGGAGAAAATTACAGCCAAATTTCTTTATACGTAGTAGAAATAAGGGGATTAATTATCATCACCCCTGCGCAAATGCCTTTAGGGCACAGGAAGGAAAGAAGTTATCTCTTCTTGAAGGAGAAAGCTATACTCATACTTTTCACATGCACCTGTAGGTAAAGACCACTTGAATCCTGAAGGAGGCATCCTGAGCTTGCCTTCTGATTTTGGCAGTCCCATTTCCCAACATATGGACCACATATATGCAACTCATGGGTAGGACCAACCACATCACTGTATTTATGCAACAGCTTCACTCCAGATAGATTTCTAGAGGTATTGTACCAACCTGAAGCAATACGCTGTGCCATCTCACTCTCCCTCCAAACAGTGTTAAATAAATAGTGTAATTATACACAATGCAGGTACTGCAATACTTCCAGAGCTAGGTTCCTGGAGTGGAACAAACTCCCGGCATCACTACCAGAGACATTACAGCACAGCAGGAATGACCTGTGCAAGGTCTGCAGGCTGAAGGAGATGGGAGCACCTGCAGCATTTATTTCTCCCCTCCCTTCTCCAGGGTATAACATTAATGTAGCAATTTATTATTATTCATATACTCAATATGACGTATATTCCTAGTTTTGCAAAGTTATCATGCTCAATCTTGGTAACTGATCTCAGGTTACTTTTTCTATGACAGACCAAACTCATAAAATTTCTGTCAAGTGTCTGTGATTAAAGTATCACGACACAAAACCATGGCACACGCCATTTGCAAATACGGTTTCCTTTAAGATTGTGCCCTTGATCACCCGAAGTAATGCTGCCATAGCTCCTGTGAGATGGACTAATTTTTCAGGTGAAAAATCTAACCTTTCTGCTCTAAGCTAAACACCTCCATGTAGAAGAGCTTAGTAAACATTCCTCTACCACAAAGTCACTTATTTTTTATCACTTCTGATGAGCTGTTGCAGCTCAGAAGTTGCTACTAAACTGAAGAGATACTGATTCATTTTTCCATCTCATAATCTGAGGATCCAGCTAGGAACCTGTAGCTCACTTTACATCTTCTGATCAAGTTTAGCAAACCATTGCAATTTCATTTGTGTAAACTGTATTTTTCTCTTCTGTGATAGCAATCTTTGATTCTGGGAAAAGGCAAAACAAAAAAAATCACCTGAGAGCAAGCTATCGTGCCAATGACTATGTTAAAGGGACCAGTGATAAGATATTGCTGTGTTGGAATCAGTGCACTGGTGGTAGACCCAATATCAAAAATTTATGGTAATTGAAACCACAGAATCTTTGGAAATGCAGTCACTTTGACTCAGTATCAAAAGGTCACTCTGTTCAATTTATACTTGATGCTGAGCACAATATTGAGAAAACACCTGAAAGTAAATCATCTTATCAGCAGTTTGGGCCTCAACATTACTGACTACATAGGCTAATTTGCTGATTACTGAATAAATGCATTACCTATGTTTTGCACCAGTTTAGCTCACCGCAAGGGCTTTTTAACTTGTACAGTACTTGACGCTGTAAAAGTATTACCAAACGTCTTACCAGGAACTGCACGTCTGTAACACTGAGGCACACCATGGACAAACTCTGATGCTGCCTTGCCCAGTGCCAGGCAAGACCACCTGGTCTTCATGGGTCAGGAACTGCAGCAGAAGACCCAACATGTCTTGTCTGGCCTGCAGCATGCTAGGTCAGGGCAGAGCTCCACATCGAAGCAATACTCTACCTATGTCTAAGAACAAGGGAAGGGCAGAAGTGCAAACCAAAGGAAGAGCTTGATGAAGATACACAGAAAAGGCTGGGAGTTGCAGTGTGCCAGATGACCAGAGAAGTAAAGGAAGAGGTGAAGTTTTCTTGCTGCCAGCACTAATGGGAAAGCATGGGTGAGGTGCTGCTGGCAAGGGGGGACACAGCCTGAACCATACGAGTAGATCACTGCCTGAGTGCGGGAGGATACACAGACTGACCTCCCAGCCCGGAGCAGCACACAGCGCCTCACATCCATCCTCCCTTCCCCTTTTACACACAATCCTTCATGCACATGATAAAATGCACATGATAAAGTCCTGAGCAACAACCCAGACACAGATTTGTAATTATTATTACACACCTAAACCACACAGGAGGGTAGAGAGTTACAGTTCTGAGGCAAGGGTCCCAATCCAGATGAGCTCTGACAGGGAATGGGTATTGCAAAAAGAGGGAAGTGGGGGGTGGGGAAGGCTACATGCTACACTGTAAGCTAGGGAAGACATTTGGGACTCTCCCCATGGTAGAGCTTTCAGCGACGGAGTCAGCAGTATTTCAGTCCAAATATTCAAACACCGCTTGCTCAGATTTATTTATTTACTTGATTTATGGTGCATGCCCACACTAATCTGTCTGTGCACTGACACAAAATTTTTCAACATTCATACACCTTTGTAAGGCAGCATGGCACGTTCTGGGAAAAAGAGTGAGCTACATATAGTTTGTAGTGACTATGTCACACATGTAAGTGATGTAAAACTTGTTTTTCCTCTTGATCTCTAAAAAATGCACTTGTGTGGTAGTACAGACCCTTCCTTTGCAAACTGTGAAGCATAATCTTGTCGCTTTTGTTCATTCTGTGTTTCAGTGTCCCATTTGCTTTAGCTTTAATTATATTGGATGTGTCAAGATACCTATCATAATCCCTACTTATTTCTAGAGATTTATGACTCTACACAAATATAAATTTCAGGGTAAAATTATATACAATATAGCAGAGAAGCATTTACATATATTTTTTAATTTTGTTCAATTATGCAGAGATTGGGTTTTGTGCGAAAGCAACACACACTCAAAAAACCTCCTTTTTAAACCACAAAATATGACACTTCTATCTGGTGCTTTTACTGTTAGAAAATTGGAATTTAATTTGACCAGGAAATTAGCATTTGTAAGGAATCAAGTTCATTAAATGCTTTTTATGGTGTTTTAATTTTTTAGCATGTTCAGCTTCATCAAACCTACCACCATGCCTGTTGAACAGGTACAACAAACACAAGTCATGTCTCACAGGAAGAAAAGCACCAGCTTTTCTTAGACCTGCAGTGTGAAAGGATCAGTACATCACTAATACATCTGGGCTACTTATCAATTTTTATTGTGCTCTAACTAGATGGCTGCCATCTGGTCTGAGGTGGCTAAAAGAGTTTATTCAGACATGACACAAAAACTTGTTTACAAGGCTAAGGATGAATTTCTCTATTTGCTTTATCTATGTAACTATACTCCTGCCTTTAAGTGTCACAGCAATAGCCTCATCATCCTCCTGGTATGTACCAGCAGACGTGTTGAGTGACACACATTTAGAGGTGGTTTAGCTAGATAAAATAAACAGAGATAGTAGGCATTAGCCCTAAAAAACCTGAGGAAATCACTACAACAAGGAAAAAATATATCTTTCGGTATGTACACTCTGCTCTTAATGAGCTAAAAAGTTTCAGAAAACCTCAGTGGGACTCCTATTATCTGAGGAGATGCTCAGCTGAGAGAACATCCCAAGTACCACTGCTGTGAGTAGCCTAGGCTGAAAGCAGTAAAAGGCTCCATTATAAAGAAACACCAAGTAAGAATGTGGACATGCCACAGTAAGGAAAGTGCTAACAGGTATAGTGTTTAACACAGCACAGCTCACAGGTGCATTTTGCCAGGCTTTTCAGTTCATTTTTACAGTCCTATGAAAACAAAATGTAAGCTTATCCCAGCAGGCAAATAAGCCCTTGCCTCAAAAAACAGTGACACTTCAGAATGAGGAGAGGTGTCTGAATTTTCCGCCAGTTAAACATGTGGATTCGTTTAGATGCCTCATAATATCTTTAACTATGTATTTCCTTGATTTGTCACTAGGTGATAAGGCTTTAATGCTCTTTCAATGCAATTTTGTGTATGCAAATAGAATCATAAACTGGAGATGGTGACTTTAAAACAGAAAACATTAAAAGAAAATAAAGATCAGAGAAGAGCTATCTGTGGCAAAGCCTCCTCTAGAGAACATCCACTGCTGGATTGTTTCTATATTTCCTGGAACTCACTGGTCTTCACAGGTACTGCTGATGAAATGGGGTTGACACTAAAATGTATAACTAATTTGCTAATTTACACTAAGGCTACCCTGGTCATTTACCTTCCATCAGCCTAGAAGAGTTATGTAATGCAAGCATACTACAGTTTCCACTACAGTTGCCTCTCTTCTATTTATTTCTTAGTCAAAACTGAATGTATTGCTTATTCTCTGCTTGTCTTTTAACAACGTGCATTCTTGATTACCATCCCTCCAACCGTATGATTAAAAAGCTGTCTTTTTCTTTGCAAGGTAGTGATGTTAACCAGTCCCTTTTTCACCAGAAATGGTGAAAATCAACCTGGGTAACATTTTTGCCCTGTTTAGAAAAGACCCATAATAGGTAGTCAAGTCCAGTGGTACTTATCAATGTACTATATCTCATTATTAATTAGGCCATAAGTTCCTTTAGGCAGCAACTGTAATTTTCTTATGTGTTCACACAACCCTCTCACAACAGTGTCCTGATTTACAATCGGGTTTGAGGTGCTGCTACAGCACCTATAATAAATAATTTGGGGTACTTCTATTTAATCCTGCTTGTAACCAAAAGAAAAGGAACTTGGGCCCAGATGTTCCACTGCTGTAAATTAGGGCCTCTCCACAGGTTTTAACAGAGCTACGCAGATTTACACTACCTGGGGACCTGGTCCTCTGTTCTTCCGGTATGTTGATGATCAAGCCGAGAGCAGCAGCTTCTGCACACTGTATCTGTACCAGCATGTCCTGGGACTATCAGCAGTCCAGCCAGACGCCAGTAAGGTCTAATTCTTCCTCCTTATCAAGTCAGTTCTGCTCGTAAACACTACATTGATACAACTAATATAAGTTTAAAAGTGGCTTGGGTTCATCTTGCCTACAGTGTGGTAGATGCTGTGCTCACATTCCTTACTGGAATGCACCGATGTATTTGTTCATGTCAAGTGCACCTTCAATTTAAAAGCTATCCATACTGAAGCTAACACAGGTTATAATTTGAGACTATACAGCTGCTAGATGCATAGCCAAAATCCCATGGGATGTGCCTAACCCCAGCATAGCAAGTAAATTGCAGCCATTTGACTATTAAAGCAGAGGTGGGAGCCTGCAGATCACTGGCTTTAACACAGCCTAAGCTTTCCTGAGTCAGATGGCCTCCCTCTATAAGAAGGTATTTTTGCCCTGCTCTATCAGCACCCAAAATGGGAGGGCAGGAAGAGAAAGAGGAAGGGAACTGCCGACTGGAAGCCCGGGACGAAAGAGCCACACTCCTGATCCAGTGTCCTGGGAAGAGAAAACCCATTTTAGTAACACTTCAGGGGGCAGAAGGCTGGAGATGCTACCATTAACCCAGGGAGCACAACCTCTATTTCTACCTGTTTCAGACAGGACAGGTTATTGTGCTCAAGTGTTGCTCAACTGGCTAGGATTACAGGGTGTGACCCCCGGTGTTTAGGTAACAATCAATCTTGTTTGGTAAACATATGTACGGATCACATACACACCCCATGGGGAAAGGTGGGATGAGGAAAGGAGAGAGAGGAAGGGGGAGAGAAAAGAAAGTAAACACGGTCACACTTCCCTGACCCCCCACATTAGGGAGACACACCATAATTTGCAGTGGACAAGAGCTATCTGTAAATGAGTATTGCAAAGTTTTATTCACCTGACACACCAAACCATCAGTGTGCAATGAGCACTGCAGCATTTTACATCTGCATATGGACTTGCCCCCTATTTCAAAAGCAAAGGATGCCCCAAACCCAAGTGCCAGCAGCACTGGGAGAGTAACACCGACCTCAGCTTGACTTCCCTTGGATTATAGCAGCACAAACCAAGCATCAGCCAGGGAAGTCAATGGAGTTAAACCAGGGCAGATTAAGTGTAACTGAGAAGCAAATCAGGCCCTTTATGTCTGCCCTTTCTTCCCTGAGAAAAACTATGTATGTCCCTTTTTCCTCAGGCACATCCACAGCAATATCCTGAACTGCCCCGATTGGGTTTCACCAGTGGCAATGCAGAAATGTTCATTTCCATTAGGCTGTGTATAAAATCCTCCGTTCACTCCTGTGCTTCTATGATTTCCAACCAGCCACAAGCCTGACATTCTGGTCTCTGACAAGCAGGGCTTAATAGCGGGCCATTTGGAAAAAAAGAAAATCTATACGAAGAAAGCTCTTAAGACAAGATAGGCTGAGCGTTTGCACCACAAATGGTTTGTTTTAGCTATCTCTCTGCCTCCTGTAAGACGGAAATCAGACAGCTTACTGGCTTAGCTTGTTAGGCCAGGTTAAAGGGATGCAGTGCTGAAAGGCTCTTACGGAAGCTTACCCTTGGACTAAAAATAGCAGGCACTAGAGAATTATCTTAAATACTACCAAACTTGTTCTGCACTGTGAATGCAGATAACTGTAATATGTTTCCATTTTTGGTAGCTTTAGAGCTTTTTAAAGTTCTGCTCGCTTTAGCTGACTATTTAATTAGTTTCTGATTCTATTTGCTGCTATTTCTCTCAGAGATATAGCCTGAGGGGTACTTTGCCTATGAATCCTTTGTATTTAGCAGCATTGCTATTGTTAACATCTAATGAGCTGTTGGATTTGCCAAACACTCGGTATAGGTACAAACACTTCTTTGAAATATAAATGTTTAACACACAGCAAACAGCAAATCAAAAGATACTGTAACACAGCGTCCTCACTCTCTCATTGCGTGTGTCATCAAAAGAGTAAAAATAAAAAACTGCTTTATTACATTTAGTTCTGAAATTCCAAAACGCAGATCTGAGTGAGACATTTTTAGCTCACTGCCTGGGACCTTATAAGAAAATTAGATTATTTTTGGTACCATAGGAGGACTTGTACATATGGGCTAGGCTACGTGGTCTGACATGGTTCCCTGCCAGCTGAACTGTGGAGCTGTCAGTGTTTTCTTTGGGGTAAAACTGCAAGACTCTACAGCCTTCAATGAAGCTACTTCATCTTTAAAGCATAAAATTTTGAGGCTCCAAGCGGTTCTCTTTACATAGTTTTAAGCAAGATTCATCTGTCCATCTGCTCCTCACTGAAAACCATGACAAGGTATCAAACCAAGGAAACACCAAAGCAAAGCACAAATGTTCTCCATCTTTACATACATTTTACTTGTGCTAAGTCAGTCACACAGTGTAAGATCCCTGCTGCTGTTGCTGCCTCAACACCCCGCACCTCTGTAACACCACCATGGGTAATTGCTGTGTGACCTCAAATCAGGAACACCGCAAGATTCAAGCATCAAGTGCCTCCACACACTGATTCCTGCCCAATGCCTTCCACACCATATTCCAGGTATTAGCCAGTCTTGGCACGTGGCTGAATGATTGCCATAACAAGAGTACCAAATGGAAACGAATAAAGGCATGTGCTCTAAGATGTTTCCCAGTATTTTTTCCTTCCCTGGTTTTACTACAACTTTTCAGTATAAGTCACTTTTAAAGTAATTTAAAAACCTTAGTTGATGAAGGTCAACTTCTAGATATAAATGCTGGGCAAGGTCAGACTAAAACCCAACAATGCAGCTGAACACAAGTTCCTTCCCTTATTGGACACGCATTCATTCACATCTGACTGCCGTGGAGCTGGCAAAGCCTGTCCTCTCAGACACAATTTTTCTTTGACTCTCTTTTCAGGATGAGAAATGCTTTCACTCTGAAATAGTGGTGTAATCCACAGATTCCCTCACCAGATATATACCTATCACCTTTATAAGCTCACGCATAGTGGCATAACCTAGCCACATGTCTTGCAGCTGCCATTAAAACCCTCCATATGTCTTCATTTGGGAAACAAGTTTTCTTTTTGAGTCAGGAGTTAAGTTCACAGCCTCTCTGTCAAATAAACAACATGTCTGTTGTCACTTGGCTGCTGAGCAAGCCCTGTCTTTGAAAGTATGCACTCAGTGATTTTAGTTGTCTATTTCTCAGCCCTTCTTTCCACAGTCAAGCAGTAAAAACAAGGTTCCATCTTTATTATGAGGATTACCATTATTATTTATCTCCTGCAATTTAAGTTTCGTCTGGTTAAGTGCTACTCTAGCACTACCATGACAACTGCCTTATTGCACTGAGCCATCTCCAGTCACATAACGGAAAGTATCTGCAGAAAGTACAGTCCAGACAAGACCAAGAAAGGAGGATTATAATCCTTGCTTTATAGCAGGGAATTTGATGTGCAGAGATTAATCAACTTCTCCAGGCCACAGACTGCCCACAGGCATGATGGAGAGCAAGGCTCCAACCAGTAACACCAACCTCCATTCCCAAGCAGGGCACAACACCACCACCAACAGTGCAGAGAGTCCCTGTCCCAAAGCACTTCCAGAGAGCTTCCAGTTGACAGAATAGGACTGAAAAATGGCTGTCAAGAGCACTGGGGAGCAGAGCCCTGAGAGGGCAGTGCATGGGATGTCTGCAATGTCCAACCACCTGCCAGAGAGAGAGAGACAAAACATGCTGCTCCCCTTTTTACTGTATTGTTTTTCTATCCTGTTGTTGGCTTTTTTTTTTTTTTGCTAGTGATCAAGACTACACTTCCTGGCTACAGTAATACCTCAAGATCAGGGATCTGGTGTTAGGGACCTTCTGAGCTGAAGTGACAGCCTGAGATGTGGCACTCATTTGCAGACTTTTGTATGCAAGACCATGTCATCTACTACAGCCTGCAAAGGTTATTACAAAGTCTGTACGAAGTCAGGCAGCAGTGATGGAAGAAGGAAGTGTCTTTGGTACAGGATAAGGGATAAAATACTTTCTCAAAGGCATTTGTGTGATATCAGGCAGAGTGAATTGAAATTAGGATGAGGAATCGTGCCATTAACACCAGCAACAGATTAAGTCCTGATGATTTTCCTTGTGCATAAGGTGGGAGAAGACAGGCTAGATAGTGTATGTTTATTGAAGCAAGAAGGTTAGAGATAAGATATAACTAAACCATGCAATGCAATTTGGGAAGATACTCAAGAGTTCCACAGTCTGAATTAGCAGGTTTGTCTGATACCTATGGGTACAATTACTCCCTGATGCAAAACAATTATTGGATTCCAGAGAGGGAGAACATCAGGTTAGGTGGCCTCAATCCTTCATTAGTTGAGTAGCTTTCAGGACCAAAAAGGACAATTGCACATATCCAAAGAATAAAGGAAGTAGGTATCTCCAGGAATTTTGGAGTGCACAAACTTGACGCCAGGAGACACATTCTCTTTGCACAGAAAAAAAAAATCAGATGGTTTCAAGCATTTAAATAGAGTCAGCAACATTTTATAGATTTTCACTCCAAGTCTATGAGCATTTTGACTCCTTTGCTGTTACACCACACTACTGTCCTGCCATGTTTCTCACACACAGCGCTATTTTGCTAAGGACTCACCTGTAGGAAACGTCTGGCTTACCAGTTAGCAGCTTCAAAGTTAAGTTTTTAGAACTGAACAGAACACTTGCAATGAAAACTGAAGCCATACAAAATTTGACCAATTTCTCCTTATAAAGCCTCCTAAGGGAACCTCAGCAAACTTATGCATGGTTCCTGTGTGATGCAATGAAAGCTGCTCTTCTTTTTTGAGGTCATCCACAATCTCAGACTTTACTCTCCACGAGCAACAGTGATGAGGACTATCTGAACTATCTCCAAATCCCTGCAACTTGGATTTTCATGAAGATTTGAATTCTTTTTTTTTTAATTGGGTATATACCAGTAAGGTTAGGGAGGGATTCTAAAGAAATAATAATAAATGATATGTTTTTATCAGAAACAACGAGAGAATATAATGAAGTTCTGGACAATACTGTTGAGGGACAGCTGTGTAAGATCTCTTTTAAAGTCTCATTTTCAAGAGGAATTGGGAAAACCTAGCAGCTCTGTTAAAATGGATAGAAGGGCAATAATTCTACTGTAGGATCTCTTCCTTTGCTGACTCAGTGAAGACACATTTGTCATTCAAAGACAAATTAGAAAAGGGCATGGATTGTGCTACATAGATGCTCAGTCTCAGTTATCAGCCAGGTACAGGCAGCTTCCAACGCATCTACCTCCAAGTGCATCAGAAAAAAGGCAATCTCTTCTGGTGGATGTGGACAGAACGTCTTTGTCCAAATTTCAGTTTGAGCAAATACTGCAAAGCGGTTTAGCACAGGGCGGATTTGTCTCTGCAGAAATTGACACAAATTCCTTTAGGACAGGGGCAGCCACCCCAGCCACACAGCTGGGATTGCCAGCAGATAGAATTAGGAGAACTGGAAGATAACACAGTGGCCTAATGTAAACTCTTAAATCTGCTGCAAACAGAGCAGTAACATTGGCACACAATAAAACTGGTATCTGTCATTGCACTCCCTGAAGCAGGTGTAGGGAAGGACAAGAGGCAGGAGTGGATTTTTGTTCAACCCTGTGAATTCAGGTTGGGGAAAAAAGCAAGCTGACAGAAACTGTAGGAAATAGCTATTTTTCAGTGTTGGAGGGCAAGCTTCATCCTTGGACCTTGCCTATTTCCTCCAAGGAGTGACAGTCTAGGAGGAAATAATGGGAGATCAAGTGAAAGGGTACACTTTAAGGTTCGTGCTATGCGCCTGGAGCAACAGGCTTGAGAAGGCAGCGTTCTTGGATGTTTCAAGCTGGACTGGCAGAAAAACTCAGTGCACACAAAAGCCATTATTCTAAAATGTTTCTGATGTGCCTGCTGGGCCAAGGCACGTCAGAATATGAGGCATTAAGAACATATATACACAACTTTCAAAAGTACAAATTAGTAAACAGGAACTATTATAGGCTGAAGATCAGGGATAGAGCTTTGATTTTCAAATGTAAAGTTGAAAAAGAAACATTTCACACGTCTAATTTTGTGAGAGAACCAGAATGAGAACAACCACCTCTGTGCAGTATGGGGCTGCACTTAACAAGCTCTCTTGGGTCCAGACAGAGTCCTCAGAGAGGCAGTTCAAGTGCATCTGGACTGTGTTCACAGAGCTGCAAATGCTTGGAGCAGGGTGTAAAGCAATGCTGATGCTGCAACTGAGAATAAGCTCTCCATGGCCTACTAGCTCTGACCATACTGGACTTGAACTGACTCGGTGTGGAGAACTTGACATGATTCCTGTTCCCTGCCCATGTCCTTGCCCATGACACGGGGGTTGAAATTAGATGACCTTTAAGGTCTCTTCCAACCCAATTCATTCTGTCATGCTAGGATCCCTGGTACTCTGGGAAAGTTCCCTAAGCACTTGTAGCAGAGCACGCAGTCTTGGACACCATTTGTCTCTCTACAAGACACGGCCAATAACCCTTCCCAACCAGTTCTGAAAACACAATACAGAGATGCCAGCTAACTCCACAGAAACTTGCTGGGTACATTATGATCACCTCTAGCTGGTAGGATCCCAGCTGACTCTTAGAGGTTTACTTCAGTGTCCCTCCATCATTTTCCTTTGTTGCTGCAGGAGAGGTTTGCTCTCTCTCAGAACACAGCCTAGGACAAACATCAATATTGAGTGAAAGGTAATAAATCCACCCACAGCACCCATCAGCACTATGCAGAGATAAAGCAGGAGCTAGCTCTGATCTGGTCTGTAACACCACTGTATCAGAGCTGACAAGCCCTGTCTGACTAGTTAAAAAGGGAAAAGAGCATCTTCCAAATGACCATATTCTTAGTTCCCTAGTTGTTTTTGTTTGATTGGGGTTTTTTTGGTCTTTTTTTTTCAGTTTAACTTTTCTTAGGTCTGGAGATAAACAAGTCTACTGTGGGATGTACTACTTAAGGCAGCATCTCCCCAGGTTTACTAATCCCAAATCACATCAACACAACTTAAACTTCAAGCTAGCATATGCTAGCTGTGCTGTAGGTTAAAACTCTATTCCCTGGGCTGGATAAGCTCAGCAGGCTGTAACCACCTTCAGCTGGCTGGGAGGAAGAGGAGTCTAGTTAGACAGCAGCACTTCCAGGCCTCTGAAGAAAGAGTAACTTGAGTTTACTTTCCCTCACAAGCCCCAAGGATCACCTCTTTCTTTTCTTCACTACCTTTGCTCCTTCCAAGGACTTTGGAATGTATGCCATAAAACAGAGATGATCACTAATACATACAAAGAGACTATCCCCTTACCACAGAGGTTTTAGGCATTACCATGAATAAAGACTGCATTTAGTAACTAGGGGGAAAAAGGAGGCCCAGCATTACAGGCAAGGAACCTGGCATGTCAGCTACTAAAAGGCCACATGGACGTACTGCAATTAACCTTAATTCATGGCATGAGATTTTCAGGAGAATCAAGTATCCAGTGACAATGTTTAAAAAGTAAATGCACAAAGAAGGAATGTGCTGCCAGAACTGTAACAAAAAGATTGCACAGAAAGTTATGCATTATGGATGATTTAGCAGCATCATAGATAGCACAGGCTCCAGCAAGAGGAGTGAAATCATCCCTATCTTCCCATTTGTCGGCAGAATTTTAACAAGGGGCTCCTGGGAGCTCCTGGGGGCTCCTCCATGGCTCAACAGACAAATTAACTCATCAAAGGGAAGGTAGGGATGATTAACTAACAAGAGCCCCCTCCAGCCCATCACTGGCACATGGTTATTTCACCCAGATGGTGTTCACCTACCTGAAACTGGTAATGACAGTCTTGGATTGGATTTACAGAAAAACATAGATAATAAAGTGCTGCAACAGTGACATGATAGGAGTTATTGGTCTGTGATGCTCTAGACTGTGCCAGGGGCAGCAGAGCTGTTTTGAAATGTTAGCCTCTGTTTTGTAACGTTACCCTCTCTGCCTAAGAGATTTCCTGCTGCAAATGGGAGACTTGGTCTCCAGAGAAGGATGTGACCTGACCCTTCCTCCTATATGAGAATGGGACCAACAGCAAGGAAAATGACATCACACACAAGCAGAAGCAGTTTGACAGCCCTTCACTGGAAATGGATGAATGTCTTTGTAGTGTTAAGGACAGTGTGATATTTTCTTATGCCTTAGAAAAAAAGCCCCACAAGTTTCTCTGGCTTTTTTCCAGACGCAACTAAGGTGACAACTGGTAATGTTTTGCCTGATATCTTCATACTAGTGTGAAGAGTGCAATGTTAGGCTTTTAAGGGCAGTCAATACAGCCATAAAATCCACACCAGTCCTAATGGGGGAAAAAAAAAGTAAAGAAAACACAAAACCAGGAAAAGGATTTTAAAAACGCATGTTTACCCCACATAGGTAGAAATAAAAGCCTTTTGTGCCGCCCAAAGCCTGTAAAAATGAACAGGCTAAGGACCTGTGGAAACCAAGACCAGCCCAAGAGGTAAGTTACCTTATATGAAAATTTGACATGAAAAGCTATGAAGGACTCAGAACACTCCTGAATGCCACTCATCCTCCTCTGAAAACTAGGATTTGCCCATGATGGGCTTCTTGCTATATACAGACATGCCTCTCAGGGATTCCATAGTTGCTTAAGATTACAGGGTAAAATTTTCCAAATGGGATCAGGAACTCATTACCAGTCCTAATAAAGTGACATTTCAAGGGAGAAGAAGCAACAGCAGAGGAACAGAAAAATAATTCCTCAGCCTCCTGCTCTAGGTGGCCCTGCCTGAGCAGGATTGGTTGGACCATATGACCTCCCAAGGTCCCTTCCCACCTCAACAATTCTGTGATTCTGCAAAGCCCTTCCCTGCTCCAAGTTTGCTCTTCATCCTCTACCAACCACACTGTCACCTGCATTACATGGCTGCTCATACCTCACCAACAAGCCTCCTGAAGTGAAGACAATAGATCCAAGGTCTTCTTCACTCAGTCTCAATCCACAGGGCCTGGCAAGGTGGAGCACATCATAACTAGATGCAGCTAGTCAACTGATGCAAATAATAATAATAGTAAAAAAAATAATCCTGAATACTAGAAGACTTTTAAACCTGTCTTCATAGCTGCTTTTCACCTAGGGTCACTGACTGCTCTGTGGAAATATGCAACTCAGCAGCGTTCTCACCAATGTCAAAATCCCAGTGAGAAGTTCCATGAGTTCCATAACGTTTATTACTTGCATTCTCCAGTGCAGTTCCTGAATCATCATGTCACTGCTTAAACAGCAACTTGGGAGAAAAACAATTAGTTTCTTTTTTTTTTTTTTTTCCTAAACGTTTAAGACATCTTTCAGACACAATTAAACAATTTTGAGTTCCCTCCAGGAGAAACTATCATTCCAGGAGACAACTCATGTTGCTTCTTCTAACATCTTTCAGCAAGCAGAACATTCCTCTGACCAAACCAATCCTCCAGACAACTGTTATTACTGCCTCCTTGACAGTAATCTCCTGGGTGAAAAACAAGTTTTCCATCCAGTTTCTTTATTTTCATGCAAGTCTATCTCCTGTAAGGGAGATCTGAAGTCCATCAGACTACTTGATGGGCTGCCCCTCCAAATCTCTATAAAGATTCAGTATCACTCAGGAGCAGATGTGGTGCAGAGAGTGTAGAGGTGTGGGAAGCCTCCTCTGCTCATTTGACACCTCTAACCCTGTAACGTGCTTGGAACGGCTGGTCCTCCTGAACTTCATGTGAGCAGTTCAGGCAATTCAAAGCTGTCATAAATCAACAAGTCCACAACACTTGCCCAAGGCTGCCACAGTGGCTCCTCACAGAAAATACTCTGCTCTTCTGATTATTGTCTTATTGATTAGAAGTACCCATTATGGACCAGCACCCCATTGTGTTACTCACAGTGAAGCACAAAAGCGCAGATGTGTGTGAGGAAATAGAAGTATTCCAGTGCATCACACAGCTCAGGCTTCATGACAACACCAAAATCTCAATAGGTTTTGGTTTCGTGCTTTCATAAACAAAACCCAGTGATTACTGCATGTGGTAAAAAGCACATGGTCCTTCAGCCTCATCACCACCACAAATTGCTAATTAATTTCTCAATAATTACTAAGGTAGGCTGTTGCTCCATTGTGTCAGGATAGAAAACTCCACCAAAGCCATAAGCTCTGTGTTGTGAAGGGACTGATTTCCAAGACCTGAAACCAGCTCCCATGACTAAGCATGCATACAAACAGTCTGATTCCTGTGCATGCCAATGCTGCAGTCCATCACTTGCTAACACAGGCATTAGGAGCATGTATGCATCTGCACACCAGGCGCTGGAGGAAAAAAGGCTCAGAAAGCTGGCAGAGGCACTCCTCCAGAAAGGTTGCACATATCTGGTGCATCTGTGTATTAACCACAGAGCTACAAGTAGATAAGGTTTCACATACACACATGTACACAAACTTTTCCTCGTATTTTTCTGCTCAAGGGGAAAAAAATAGTTCAATACATTTCAATACTAAAACTTTGTCCCTGCCACAAACTTGCCCCATGCAATCTCCTCCTCCCAGCCTACACATGCACAATAGGTTAGTGGCACCAAGGAAAAAAAAATAATTCCTAAATTAAGCCTTGCTATAATTTTATCTTTTTGTAACGGCATGGACCTGAGTTAATGTTAAGTGGGATGGGGCAGCAGGGAAGGAGCAGGCCAGGGTTAAGATAGAGCATTTAGTAGCAATTAGCAATGATGCATAGTGCAAAAATAGCAACAATAAAAAAAAAAAAGAAAAAAGAGGTTACACTAGAAATAAAACCATTAAGGGAAATAAATTTAACAGCTTAGCCAATTAGCATTTGTCTAAGATAGGCAAACTTTCTGTGGCTGTTGTTAAGCAAACGGGGAAGAAAAAGCCGGAAGAATCTTATCAGGAATATTTACTTCCTAATAGTAATGACTCCAGGAGAGGGTTTTTTTTCTAACAAAAGACAGAGCCACTGTCCCACTTTTTTGTGGCCCTCTCTGCAGTTCTAGGGAAAAAAATATTTAGTTCAACATTATCGTAAGCTAGAATATGGCTCTATTTATGTGACAAGTTGACAACATACAATTTCATGCTTGTTGAACTGATCTGTGTTATATATTCACTGCGAATATTATGAAGCCTCACCATTATAAATATGAAACAGTATACACTTATTCAAAATAACTCCAGCAGTAGCAATTTATAGCTCGGTTGTTTGTGTGTTTATGAAGTCCAAATGCCACCTTAAGAAGCTACATCTCACTAAAACAGATGTGGAGTGTGACTGTGACCAAAGTGGATTTAAGATGACCTCTGTGAAGGGAGGCTATTACATTTTTGTCTGTATGGCAGCTGACACCAGTTTGTATTTAGATACGCAGCCAGTGGGAACACAGTGTAACATGGTGTCCTCAAGGGCTGGTTTTAACCTGGACCAAGACATTTGTCTAATGACCTAATTAGCTTACTACTGCTCTAGTGTTAGTCTTCCCTCTTGCAAAGAGGACAGGCGCTCAGCAGAGCAGAGACATGGTGAGCATCTCAAGCCACGGCTGCTCCAGGTGAAATATCTCCTTAATGGGAATGTGAAGGGGATCAGTTGCATTTTCTTGATTGTGTGCCTGGGGAACAGTCATGGTGGCCTCGTACATCAAACAATAAGCTCTCAAAGCAATTGTTTTTTTCTCATTTGGGACTTCTTTCCTGCCTGAAGGTTTCAACCAACACACAAGGTTCTTGCATTAAAACAGAGACGTGTTTAGATAGTTTGTAGTTTGTCCAAGCAGGAGAGGAAAGGGAGCAGCAGCACACCTTGCTAACACTAGATACAGAGCATTTGCATAAACTCTTCCCAATTACATAGCAGCTGGTTCGAGTAAAATAAATTCCACTTACTGCTAGAGCCTTTTTAAATGTCAGCATAGCTAGTCATAGATTATAGTTTACACACATCATCCCCATAGATGTAATGTTATTGTGCTGGTCTCCTATTTAGCAGATGCAGAAACCTGAGTCAGGCCAGAGACATTGGAAAAGGTAAGGCATTCAAATACACAAGAAATGTGACATTGCTCCATTAGGAATATAAAAATTCTGGCACTTTCACCCAGCCTCTGCTGTTTTCTTCCCCTGGAACCAAGGGTCTTTCTCCCAGTCTCACATGCAGGTTTTATGATACATTGTTACCTTTTATTGTTCTTATAAAGTTTCCTACCCCAAATCTGCATCTTTTGCCTTTTATGTTTATTGTTGTATTAAACCTACAATGTTGCCTGTTTCCCTACTAAATCTATCTCATAACCACATACTATACATTCATTTCTCTAGGACCTCAGTAGCTCTTATCTGTTTGCTTTTATGATCTCTTATGAACTACTAGGAATAGCAATTTGCAGCGCTGTTTGTAAAGTCATCTCAGTCTGAACTCAGCCTTCCCCTTTTTTGCTATACAGCGGTACTCTCAGAAGTAAAATCCCATTTGCCACAGAAACACATCATTACAGGATACATTTTACAGGGCCACAAGCTCCCAAGCACACTATGTGCGCTTATCATGTAAAACATTCAATGTGCATGAATCTGAATCTCAAAACTCCTACTTATTAGAGCAGGAAACTACACGTTGATACAAGATAGTCCTGTGCTACCTTCAGATTCACTGATATGCTGCCCACTCTCTGCTACTGCCCAGAGCTATTTAGTCTGTGCTCTCCGTGGCTTCGGACATGCTGCTATACCATTCACACAATCTCAGTTCTTTTAAGCACTATGATAAGCTTTATTCTGCCATTATACCATCTAGAACATTAAACAAAATGTTTAAGTTCTATGCTAAACCATAATCAGTTCCTATTAACTGTTCCAAGATCCTCATTTTTATCAACAGTTACTTTATTAAATCCTTAATAATATAGATGGAATAGTTAGTTAATTTGTGTGTTGAGCCATGGATGTTAATTTGTAAACATAATAACATACTGCAATCATTTGCATAATAGCATTTTAATCTTTTTAGTAAAAGCTGTAATTCCCTACAAAGTACACTGCAGTAGAAACTAAGTGACTATTGGTAATAATAAAAAAGGCCTTAAAATTCTGATCCTATTATAGTGTTGGAACATACCCAAACTGCTACCATAATCTCTGAAATGTTACTGTTCTCTGATTTAGGTGTCTGTGTCAAGAATAAAAATGAAGTATAACTGGTAGCAGTAGACTATTTCCTAAATGTAATTTAGTATTCACTAAGCACCAGCACTTTGCAAATAGCTCTGAGGCTTTCCTTCAAAGTTCAGAGCTCTAGTTATGCATATTGTGTGAGGTACACCATGCAGCTCACCTCCAGCCTCTGTTGTGCTGAATAGATGGCTATGATAAATCATGCTGATTTGGCACTGAAGGGCATCAGCCATCGAGGATTTGACTACTATGTCTTTTTTTCCCTGAGATTATATCTCCTTGAACTGCCTGCCCTGGGCTACTAGTTTCAGAGAAAATTAAAAAGTGGAAAAAATGCTAGGGGAGGCCAGTACAGAAAGTCTGTATAGGCTCAGCTCTCTGGAAACCCATTAACACCAGTCACAAGACTGGCAAAGAAAACATTGGTGGTTGTTTAAAAGTCAGGCCAAGTCATTTTACGCAAGATCTGGTAATTCATTAATCAATCTGGCTGCAAACCTCAAATGAATAACCTGAAATAGTCAAAAAGACTGGCAACACCCCAGAACACATGGGAGTTTATAATATGAACCAATGCAAATTACCCTGGTGATGTTTAAGGCTCTCCCTTACCTCCTTTACTCTCATCATCTTTCTGATGCAAACCCTTCCAAATAAATAAGAAATTATTTATCTCCATGAACTTCCCTGCTGCCAGGGGCAAGACAATATGCATGTCCTTGTGTATTTCTTTCTCTCCTCACATTCTCCCTGCTTGTCATACAGCGCTTTTTGGCAGCCTACAATCAAACATAGTAGCCTATTTAGGCTTTCCAAATACATGGCACATAGCATGGTCTTGAAAAGTAACCTGGGCTACACCTATGCAAAACAACTAAAATAAAGCCATCAAATACGAGCATCTTTCTGGAATACAGAGATAGGAAAGTAAACTAAATCTACAGAAGGGCAAGCAATGTGGGTTTTCTGAAGATTTTTAAAGGCTAAAAAAGGTGTTCTGCCAAGTATGAGAATACCACACTTGGAAATCTTAATGATTTTGCAGAAGTTCTTCATACTTGAAGAGTTATTGCCTATCTATGGACTACATCAGTTCAGTTATTTGTAAGCAGCACCAACCAAGAGATATATCCACTGTAGGTATCTTCTCTCTCCATACTGCTAAGCTTGGGTCACAGATAATTTTAAAATTGACTAACCTTACATGACAGGGTACAGTATATTTGAGGAAGCCTCAGGGGACAAAGTTTTGGTGAATAAAAGTCCTTCTCACTCATGCCACATCAAGTTGTATGGTTCACGTTTCCACATTGTTTTGACTTTGAGAATGAAAAACTAATCACTTTGATTTTCTAAAAGTGGCCAAATAAATTTTTTACAAACCGAACTTTTAAAAGTCTAGTTCTTCACAAAAGCAAAACATGAAAGTGAAAGACACAGTGAACCATCCAAATAACTGGTCTTGGGTATCTTGTTAACTATTTACTTGCATGAACCTGTGTCAACAGACAATGCCCTGAAGGGCAAGAACTCCTTCATTTTATCTTTCCAGTAGTCAGAACAACAGGCAAAGAAAGCCAGGTGAAAAAAAAAAGTGATCAAGCTGTGATGGAAAGAAATCAACATATTCATAATATACATATGTGCCCACACCGATAAGAGCCTCTGTGCTGGGACAGATAGTAAGGCTTGATTTGGGACTAGTACCGGTTACATTGGCATGTGAGTAGAATAATGCAGACATGTATTAGGTGCATCTGCAAAATGTGTTTTTTAATACTAAGGTGAAGGACGGTATCTCATCACACCTAAACGAACGAGAGCAGGGATTTACAGTCAACAGTTACATACTATCTAGACTAACTGGACCTTTATCTCACTTGCTTTCTATTTGCTTCTATAACTACTAATAATTTTTAGTCTATGATACTCCTACTGCCACTGAAAGTGCCTCGGATTGTGAGTGCTTGGCACAAGTAGGCTTCCAGGATTACAATTTGTAGAAAGCCCAAAAATTCACTTTCTGAAATACAAACCTTTCTTAAAACAAATTGCACCACAGGAATCCAGGAACTTTGTAAAGGGCTTTTGAATAGCAGTCCTCACCTACACAATGCTCCATGTACTGTATCAGTACCTCAAAGGAGAGCGTGCTTCATTTAAGGTTAGATTTGGCAATTAACTCTGTATGGCTTGTGCAATTAACATTGCTCTTGTACTTCCCAAAGTTTGTTTGCTGTTCTGGTTCTCTCCCTTTCACCTCAAACAGACTGTATTTCTATTTTTGCATGACAAAGCCTCATCTGGAAGCTTAATTTAGATAAAACATACTACTTCCACAGTGATATTAGAGAAAAAAAAAAAAAAAGATAAAAAAGGAAACAGCAGAGATTACTTTCTTTAAAAATAAAAGCCAATGCAGATCAATACAGAAAAACCTAGATATTACCAAATGGGAAACTGCACAAAACTTCCATTCTCTCAGCTAAAACAAACAGTTCCTCACAGAGTATGTGAGATAGTCTCTGGAGGAAGAAGACATCTTCTTCTGTTCTTGAGCACCCCCACTTGTCACATTACAGAGCAGCAGAGGCAAGAAATAGTGCAAGGTATCCAGCCGCACAATGGAGAATGGTGACAGGGTTAGTGTATGGGAGGAGCAAATAACTTTTTCTTTCCCATCTTCCTAGGCCAAGCAACCAAGAAATGTAAATATATCACATTCTGAAGCTGGAAATAGTCTATTTTTCCACTGCAGTATCGCAAAATGCTATTAGAGCACAATTTGCCCCTACAGGTCACTATGGGCCAAGCTGTGCTGTGAGAGGCAGGGATGCAGCCTGCAACTGGAGCTGATGAGTGTGAGGAAATCCAGGTGTTGACAAAGAAGACAACAGAAACTGTCTGTTAGGAATGCATCTAGTTCTGTTTGTGCTACCTTTTTTTCTCAGATGATTTGTATCCTCAGAGATGGTAGATGCTTAATTATATTACTTATGTGGAACTTACACTCTGAAAGTCTGCATCTTCAATTGATTTTTCAAAAAGGAAAATGCCCTTGTAATTTGGCTTTTGATGAATAACACATTATAAAAAAAAAGCAAAGCCACTCTCTAATCAAACTAGCTGTAAATGGGTCTCCTACCCCCTCTGCTTCCCTGCTACTGACCATCCAAACCTACACACCAGCAAACTTTACCCTGCCTGAGGCAGTACAACTGCAATTCAAGAACAAGACAGGGTTTGGAAACTTTGTAAAACAAGGAGTGGAACATTATACAACTAATGAAAAAAGAGGGCCTAAGCACACATGTTTGCAGGGCTCATTTGATTTTGATTTGAATAATATTATTTCCAAGTTACTTAGTTGTAAATGATAGAAATGTAATAGAGAGGACTAGTTTCTGCCATCAGTTACACTGGTGTAAGTTGAGAGTTACTGCATCAGGAAGATTACCATGGGTTTAGAGCTGTATACAAAAAATAAGAATTTTATTTGGGTCATCTTAGGTCAGCATTTTACTATACTGTTTTAGTTAATCTTTCCCAGCCTTTAAACTCCACTGTGCTAATTCAGGGCTTCCCTGAGCCAGTGGCCAGCCGTACTTTCTTGCAGCTGCGGTCCTGCTGCACGACAGGCAGCACCCATAGCCTGCTGTTGCACAAGGTCTTCCTGACACCTAATCAATTTATTGTCCAATTTCCCAGTCAGTGGATGATCTATAGCATCTCCTGTCATCAAGGCGGGAGGGAGGTTAGGGTTCAGGAGGGGCACTTGGAAGTAGAGAATCATGAAGGCTTTACACAACAAAAGAAAGAAGACTGGAGACAGAGATAAAGAGATAGAAACACTCCTCTCATACAGCCTGATCCTAAAGGCTGAATTGCAAAGAAAACATTTAAATCTCTCTTAATACCCTTCAGCTTTTATTTTAAGACTGCTCTCTGCCAGGAGATCTATGAAACATCCTAAACGATGTGCTGGTTCCTGAACTGCTGACAGCCTTCACTGCCTTCTCTGCCACATCCACCCTTTTTCTCCCCTATACATCAACTACAAGGACCTCTCAATTTGTGTGCAAGTGCCTTGCACAGTAAGGTTCTGAGTGGCAAAGAAACCTTTACTAGAAATACTCCAGTTACTCATCAGCTAGCTGCTGTGCTGCACTCTGCTTCTTGAAGGGAACGCAAGAAGATGACAACAAACATGTTTAGACTTTTGTTTTCCTTTGCTGCTGAAAACTGTGCAGCAACTTGCCGTGATGCCACAGGGCAGTACGATCTAGGCAATCTTTAACTCTTCTCTTTCAAAAATCAGAAGTTCCATTTAATTCCTTTCAAGTTTTTTTCCCCCAGCTCTCCAGATCACAGGCCCTATGTTGATCACAAGGATTTGTCAGAACCTGTAAAATACATCACCACGTTTGCTGTCTCTCAACAAGGGAAAAATAGTAAAACTGCTGTCCAGCAGGCTATTAAAAAAAGAAGCTATGTGCATTTGCATTGCCTTGCCTTACCTCGAATATATTGGCGGGTTCATTGCTGTACTGATTGGAGATGATCTCTGACTGGTCACTGTACCACTTGAGTCCCCCCAAAAAGCTGTCTGCGTCCAGGTCGTTCACATCTAGTTCAGAGAGGTCAAGTTCTGGGAGATCTGGGCAAAGAGGCTGGTCTTCGCCAACCAGAGCAGCACACTGCAGGAAACAGCAACACAGAAATAGTTTCATTAATTACGAGGAATCTATTAACTTTAATATCATGTGATAAGAATTAAGCTTTGATTAAGCTGTGGCACAGGGTCACAGGAATTGACTTTTGTTTTCTTAGCTCTACACAGGCATGCAAAGAGGAGGGGGAAATGGGAGGGTATAAGCTGCCTTCTCTATCACATCTCTGTCCAGGGGCAATGACTTTGATAACAATTGTATTCAAATCTTTATTAAATCCAACAGCACAGGCCAAAGCATGGCCTTATTCTCCTGCTTCAGAGCGAACCAGCGCAGGTAGAAGTTACAGATGAATACCTCTGGGCAAGGTCTGTCACGCATTTCCTGATGCATTCAGGTTAAAGAGGCACAGCCTGTTACAGCCTACAGCCTTGGGGGCTAGCTGAAGATGGAGACAGTGACAGTTTCACTTCTACAGATCTTGACCATAATCCTTGAGGTCAATCATGGTGCCTACCATACAGGCATAAAAAAGTATCGGTCAGAGATGCTGCTGTGCTCTTTCCCTGTGGCACCTGACACACAGACCACAGCCACCCAGTTACGTCAGGATCCTGGCAGCTGATATGCATTCTGAAATATCCCTATATGCACCTTTGGGTGACAGGCATAGCGAGTTCACACAGCCTTTCACCTCTTTGTGTGAACACCATACATTGTCCCAGCCAGTTTCCTAAGTGTCTCCAGACAGTGGGCACACTGCAGTGAGGGAACCAAACGAGATTTCCTTCTCTGGCAGCCTCTGATTCAGTAATGCTAACAGAGGGCCTGTGAAACATTTTGGTTGAGGTCACAAACAAAGTCTCATCTGCGTGGATCCTCTTCAGTGGTGCGAAATGTTTTTGTTTCCACAACTTACAAAGAGAGTAGTGATAAAAACAAATAAACCTGGAATAAGGGTCCTTTTATATGCTAGTATGGTAGGGTATTGACTGACTTACTAAGCAAGACAAAATTAATAACACACACAAAAACTACAGCATAGCAACTGAAATACTAAAGTATCCACCAAAACCATTTCCTAATTATGGAAAATACATAGTAATGCTTGGGAAATGGTGGAGTCATATATGTCAGTGCTGCTCGATGAAGGAATTCCTCCTGCACTGTACCATGTACTCTTGTAACTCATCTCCAAACATCTATGTTGATACAGCTATACTGCAAAACACACATAAAGATGCAAAGGCACCAGGTGCCGAATGGTTAAGAGCCATTTAAAGTCAACTGAGTCTAAGGGCTTCCACTCTGAGCATTTCTAGCATTGTGTTAAGGATGGCCAACGGCAGGTCTTACTTGGCTCCCATCAGTTGACTGGGTGGTTTGATTTCCCAACTCCTATTTGGACTGAAGTCAACCCAGAAAGTGCCACTTTCTGAAGAGAGATGTCCGTGGGGCACTAATACAGTGTCCATGGATGTGAATTGCTCAATCTCGGTTACGTCACTCTCGTCAGGACCGCCTTGTACAATAATGCTGTTGAAGGTGCACTTCATTGAGGATTTTGTCCCTGGGAGTCGTGGTGTGTCTGCAGTGTGCAGGCTGGTTGCAGCAGCGCAGCCGAGAGCAAAGATTTTGTCTGTTGGCACAAAGACTCGGCGCAGCTGGTGCGAGCTATAATTTACCAGACAACTTCTACGTCTACCAGGACACTAGGAGATAATCACGGAATAGGCCAAGGGGCAAGGGAGCTGAGAGGCTGCAAAATGAGGCTCTGAAATAGCAGTTGCTTTTCTTCCTACTATTTAAGGGACTGCAGAACTTTAAGAAGTCAAAACCCCACTTAAGTGATTTTCACTGCACACAATTCTTTATGATTATTATGGGCAAAGAAAAAAAAATTAGACTTCTCTCTTCTTTAGCGTAAGACACAACCTTCCAACGGAAATCTTATAATGCAGAGATGACCTTTTTTGACGCTTGGTCAAAATCTCTGATCTCATTAAAGGATAATCTAGTTTTTGACTGAAAGGTAGATTCTCAGCATCATTCTCAGGTTTGTGTTGTGGAGGTCAGTAGCTTCTAACTGATGCTGTAGACTTCTAAAGTATCCTGCTGATCTGTTACTGCTTTCACTTGTAAAAATAGCTTCACTCTGTGAACCACCTACTTAAACACGTTTACTGTTGGTAATCTGCATTTTGAAGCTCCTACAGTGGGCTTTTGAAGCAACAAAAACAATGGTATTAAAAAAAAAATCCTGCTCATCACAGCTTTCATTTGCCTACAGTGCCCACAATGCCACCTAAAAACCCTGTAATTGCTGAAATGAAGTATATACGCTTTGGCCAACGTTGACATGATAATAAAATCAATGTTTCTGAATATGACATTATGCTTCTAATCTGAGACACATTAGTAGCAAGTGTTCTTGTTATTAATTTATATTTGGCCTTTGGTGATGCCAGATTTAACACTCAAGTCCTAAACCTGTCCTCATCTGACACGCTGGTATTTACTGTTTGCCTATACATCTGTAACAGGTGCACCTGCGTTGCTCACATACATTCTACTATCTTCCGACTGTTATTTGATATGATAGCTATTCCATAACTTTATCCTTAATTTTATAGTAGCATTTAGGAGGATAAAGCAGTCACTAAACACAAAAGGCTAATTACTGTGCGTTCATTCCAAAAGACTTTTTTTCTCTTAGTTCAGGCGCAAACAATAAATTAGCTTAACTGCACTGATGATAATGAATCATTACAATTAAGGATAATTCACCATTAACCTTTTGGATGTTTTGTGCCTTTGAAGGTAAATTTAAAAGAGAAAAAAAAAAGAAAAAAAAAGGAAGACTGGACTTGTGCCATATTAATTATATTAATGAAAATATAATCTGTGTTTCATTTTTAACAAGTTTTTTGAACAGTGAAGGGATGAACTCAGGGAAGAAGGGGAGACTTGACAGAATGTGTGTCATGTGGATTCTCCCTATCAATCTTCTCAACCTCACTGTACATCACCTTCATTAAGCTGTGAAGCACTGGGGACGGTGATCAGCTACAGTGATGTAGGCCTTTATTAAGCAACACACCATCCTGTCATTTATGCAAGCGAGAATATAATATATTTTATGTTGACAGCAAACATTAATGATTCAAAAAATGAAAGGTGCCTCCAGTACCTGCCGCCTGCAATATTTTAGAACAGTAAAGGTGATCCCCTGAGCCAAAGCAACACGCAGATGCCAGTAGTGCTACAGGAAGTGCAATGCAGGAGCATTGGTAAAATCCTACCCACAGTTAATCCATCCACCACACAATTAATATTAAGATCAAACCCTCTTTTTTCTTTTTTCTCTCTGTACTGTGAAAAAGCCATTGACATAAATTATCTATTCTGTTACTAGCTTGAAATTATTGCAGGAACTCTACTGATTAAAATAAATCTTCAGTATTTCCATATAAGCTGGTTCCTCAATCAGCTCCTACCAGCATTAGGAATAATGCATGATGGAAAAATGAAGCTCCGGCAGCTGAGACGCATGCTACAAGCCAGACAACAACCCACAGGATACTCCAGCTACTCAGAAACAATTAGGACTTTGGAGCCAGAAAGTCATCCACTTACAGACTGACTCATAATAGCTACAGGACATATGAATTATCCATATCTATTCCACTTTACCAAGAAATCAAAACAAGATAAGAGCAATTACAATATGCAAACAGAAATCAGCAGATACAATGGCAAGATGCAAATATTTAAAACACGACAAAAAGGGTTGGGAATCCGCACCCATGCTCCGCCAGATAGGAAAAATATACCAGAGAACACGGTAAGGTTTTTACTTTGGATGGGTAGCTCTCTACAGCAGCAACATCTTATTTAAAAAGCATCGCCTGTAACCTTTTTTTCCCTCCCCTGTTGCCCGAGGGGAGCATTTTAAGCACTTATTCCAAGCTCGCAGCCAGAGGATTAGTTCCTTTGAGCAGGTCTGTATTTGGGATTCCTCTCCATGGGGTCCAAAGAAAGTTTGCCTCGCTTCAGAAGTTGCCCAAACTTTCAGGTAACGCTCCATTTTGCTGAATGCAAACATGCAGAAATCCTCAAACCTCACTTTATATTCCAGAGATTACCAGGGAGCTGCTTGCTTTTTTTTTTCCCCCTTTATGAATTGTAGCCAGCAGAAGCTGTGGATTTGATGTATTGCCGTCTATTTTTACACAAGCAGCAGCAGCGGCGGCAGCAGCGGCAACAGCAGCAGTTCACACAGTCCTGCATAAACTCTATTCTCATGGTTCATCCTGTTGTCTCTGCTGTACAGTGGGATTTAACCGTTTGTTGGACTATTCGGAATGACTGCAAACCCTGCTCTATGGGACATCAGCTATAGCGTCATTATTCCAATACCACAAGAAGCAGGGAAACGGCCTCCTTCCAGAAATCTCTTTTAAAATCATCTAAAGCCAAACAACACGGTATTCATTCTTGTGTGCATGTTTAAATTCTGCAGCTGTTAAACAAGGAAAACCCTTCGACAGAGCACAGTGAAACAAGCAATTAAAATATGCAGCCATTGGTTAATTTTAACTTTTTTTTTTTTTTTTTGAAGAGGAACTGTTAATCTTATTCTAAATAAACATGGCATTTTTCCAACCAGGCCACTAAACGCCACTGGAAAGACTTCAGACACCGATTCATATCAATATCTTAGAGCATAAATATTGCATATGACAGGAAAGCAAGCCAGAGGCACATGAAAATAGTTTCCAACTGCAGGAGATACTGATGACAGGAGCTCAGCTTCGATTTGCTCAAGGCATCGCAGAGTAACCTTAAAATAGCAAACTTACTGGAGTTAAGATAAGACTGGGACTTGTTTGCAAAGTCTGCCTCCTCGGCCGCCCTGCCGGTTCCCCGCCATGCCCCTCAGCCCCCCGGCCACCGGCACCCCGAGCCGCGCACCCCTCACCTCGAGATCACTCCATACAGAGTCCTGGTTGCACATGTCCCACGCCATCCAGCTGCAGAGCAACGGCAGGAAAGCGGGCAAACTACGGTCCAGAGCCAGGCAGGCAGGCAGCAGACACTCATGCAGGCAACAAGACCCTCTCTGAGAGTGAACCGAAGGCACCTGTCTTACTACTGTTCCCCGTCACATGACAAAGCTATTAAAAAGTAGGCTGGGCTGTCACTCATCCAGCCTTCTGGTGCCGCTGCTCCAGCCCGTGACGTCACCCAGGGGCAGACCCAGCCTGAAGTGAAGTCAATCTGCGAACCGCGCTCGGATCCCGGCGGCCGCGGCACCACGCTGTGATCCAAAGCACATTTCCACGCCACACCCCCAAACCCTGCTCCCGCCGTAGCGCCGCTCCTCTCCCCACAGCCTCTTCCTTTTCTCGGCTCGCTGGCTTTTCATTCCCCCCCCCCCCAGCCAGACAACAGGCAGGGCTGTGCTTATTATAAAGGAAAAGTGAAGGAA
Organism: Forpus xanthops; assembly: GCA_032466535.1. NCBI lineage: Eukaryota > Metazoa > Chordata > Aves > Psittaciformes > Psittacidae > Forpus > Forpus xanthops. The sequence continues at coordinate 265 of JASSUY010016295.1, read as the reverse complement.
CTCCGAGCCGAGCTACAGCCCGCGTGCTCTGGGGAGCCCGAGCCTAACCTCCGCAGTGCCCACACCGCCTCCCCGGCACGCTTTCCTTCGGAGGGGTTCTCCCAGAGTTCTGCAAAAGTTACACCACCTTTCTGCATCCTTTTTTTTTTTTCACGGAGGGATTTTGCACCTCGCCACGTATTTTGGTCAGGGTAATGGTTTCTCACTCAGAACTGCAACTCAAGTTACTTTTAAACCACCAAATGCTCAGCAATCAAAAACACGC